>CAXARO010001690.1:0-26626 GCA_963971305.1 Arcuatula senhousia
GAGGTTTTTTTCACTTAAGGCTTAAACGCACTAGTTATAAAAATTAAGATGGCTAATAAAATGATCACAATGTAAGTACACAGCAACTATCGCACTAAAATGATGAGATGTATTGTATAAGTGTAAGGTCTAAATCGTTTAAATTTATATTTTTATATTCTGATTAAAAAAATGTAAAAAAAATATTAAAAGTAAAAAAAATCTGAAATTCATTTGTGATATTCGTACTGTTTAATAATGTTTTGTATAGAAAAAATATCTATTTTCGGTCAACTATTATGCTTATAAGTTATGTTAACTCATTACAATTATGTTCACGTACAAGTCAACCAAGGTTTAAATATTCAGTTTCTTCTGTATAGAAATGACAACATTAAACTAAGGATAAAGAAATACTTACAAGAGGTTACAGTTGAACAGAACAAGAACACATTAAAGACATAGAACCTATCAATTACGCAATTTTTTACATTGAATAAAAAGTACACATATTAAAAATATACTATCTAAAACTTACCATTTATGGAAGGTAATCTCCGCCACCTTCAAAAATTTTATATTTTAAATTCTTTTTTTCTGTTTCATTTATTTTATATTCTTTATTTCTTATTTTACATTTTCTCTAATCTATTTTGACAATTCTATATTTTATATTTCATATTTTATATCTTAAATTACATTTTATTAATTTTGTATTCCTCATCTCTTATTCTATAATTTGTATAATGCCAATGCGGGTATTCTGTATTATACATTTCAATTCTGAAGAATCATTCAAACAAAATGCATTTATCTTTGTTCCTCTTTCCTTTCTTCGTTATTCTTTCGTCTTATTTCTAATATTTTAATAAAAAATAATCCATTCTACATTCTATTCGTTCATGCAACCTACAAACATTACTATTTCTCGCTTTTCTACATTTTGTTTCTTTATTTGATATATTCATATTGATGCATTGTAACAGGTGGCGGATTTTACGCATTTGTTAAATTTGTTAAATTATGACGACAGATGGCGCTGTTAACATAATAATGCTGACACGGATCGAGTTACTGCGTTGTGAAACAAAATTGAAACGAAATTTTAATGGACGAGGTACAGTTTGTGAATATATAAGGGACTAATTTATTGAGAGCTATTTGTTTATGGGATCGGATGTCCATGCATGGGACCCCTTCTCAACAAAAAGGTAACAGGAGTCTGAGGTGTCTGAAAATCGCTATAAGAGCATACCGTTTGTCAAATCTGCCCCAAAAGTTTTTTAGGTAACAAGACAAATTACAGTCGACCAACCTGTTACTCCCCGCTACAAATCTCCTCCCTCTATACAACCTGTCTAACCCCCCAAACATTAGAGGTGACCAAGAATTCCGCACCAGAGTGGGCCAGTTGGTAATAAATTCATTAAATGAGTAAATTTAGTGTAACCAATCTGTGTTTCACTTCATCGATTGTCAAATCATTTCGACCCACTGAGTGATTCGTGTGTGTGTGTGTGTTGGTGTTTTTAACGCCCTTTATCGACGCACCTGGGCCATGTAGGGCGGTCAGTTTTAATGGTGGAGGAAACCGGAGTACCCGGAGGAAACCACCGACCTTGCCTTAGTTGATTAGTTTAAACGTATTCATATAATCATATATTTCAGATTGGAAAACAAGCTTATTGCATCTATTAATCTCTCTCCAGTTTGCGGTTTGCGAGTGTGCCTTTGTAGCGGCTATCATTTAAACTGCTGTTATCGAACTGCAGTGAGTGCGTTGGTGTTTTACGCCCTCGCAACACTATATTATAGGTTACTGTGGATTCATTTATTTTCGTGGGTATCAATTTTCGTAGTTTATCCAACAAGGACATTTCATTGAATTCTTAATTTCGTGGTTTGTTCGTGTTGCTCATAGGAATCAATGTAAAAAGAACAGATCGTTGGATTCTTATTTTCGTGGAAGGCGATGAACATGGTACCACCAGAAACAATAAATTGCTTTCTTACTTCCACTATATTTCGCAGTTATAAGGATTTACAGTTTCTCAGATCAAAAGGTGTTTATAGAACTTAAACATTTCTAATATATGCAATAAAATAATCAAAGTCACTCAACCAGAAAATCAAGGTCAAAAGATGGGGATGCAACTGTGCTAAGCTACTACTAGGGCATATGCATACCGAGTTTCATTAATCTTGGACCTATAGTTCTTGAGATATGGAGGTGCTCATAAAACCTTACCCAAAAAGTTGACACCGCCGCCGGTAAAATAACACCTATATATGTCCCGCTCTGCGTCGAAGGTAAGGCGAAAATGAACATGAAATGATAAAGATGGGGCAAAAAATTTAGGTACACTATTTGGCGGTCCACAAAGGGGTCTTAGACGTGCATAAAGCGTGGCACTCTCCACACACGTTGGCCCACTATGGTCAGCGGTCATGGTTTTCGAATTATAGACCTGACAACCCTCGCGGACGAGGGCCACCTAATTCAGCTACCTAGGGTATACACCTTGGTCACTCTGTGGGCTAAGCACTGACCCGTAATCAGAATCCCAAGACCCTTAGTCGCCTCTTGCGACAAGCTAGGCTCTGCTGCGGGCCTATTCTCCACCAGGGCCCCGAACAGAATATAGAACTATTTACAAAGGGGTCTTAATTTAAGTGTACCTTAGGGGTCTTTAAGGCACAGAAGGTATTGTTCCCCCATAGATGTACACGGGACAATTCGATAATTCCGAATAACTAGAATCGTTTCTTGAGACCAGCCTCGCAAATGGTGTCAGAAGAGAGAGGGAGTCGAATTATTGGTCCATGAGTTTTTCACCCCTGAGGTGGATCGAACCAACGGATTATAGTGTTGCCCGACTCGCTAATAACTTCTGTATCGAAATTCCCTTAATTGCATAACATATAAGACTTATTTTTTAAATTCATTTTGCATCGTCCGAAAATAATGAAACTTCGATCTCTTTATATTTCTTAAAAGATGTGATGAATATTAATAATCTACTAGAAAAATGCGAGTCGCAGCTTACAAAGAAAGCTTGCAAAAAAAATGCCCGGTCCCACAACAATGAGTTAAATCAAATTATAAAATAGAAGATGCATATGTATGTACATCGATATAAGAATGATTTAGAAATATTTGGAAAATCCACCAAGGCGTTGGAGACAGAGAGTTTGACGGACGGGAGGAAGAGCGGATCGAATCTACGAACGGTAACACTGCTTGTAAGGCACGAACCATTTTCTTTTGGTGGGGGGGGGGGTGGGATTTAAAAAAAAAGTATTATTTCCAATTTTTAGAGAAAAAAATAAAAATGCTCCTAATGGAGCTGAAAAAAATATTCATAAATTTCCAAAATAAATATAATATACATCCTTTGAACTCAAATGATAAAAGCCTGTATTTTTTTTTTCTGGCTCGCTTCGCTCGGCATACATCACCTTATTCATCACTGCCTTTTGCAAAAGTTTCAAATTTTGAAATTATAATGTGCTACAAAATAGTATCACTTTTAATATGTTTAGTACATGCATACATCGATAGTTTTATGGTATGAACCTGTTGTCCCGCCTGGCAAATAAAATTATATATATATTAAAAACCTCCCCATCCCACTGGTAGATCCAGAAATGTCATTGGTCAATCTTCACAGATTTCTTATATTTCCAACTGCATTCTTGTGTTGTTTTGTAGTTCATATGATGATTTTTTAAAATAATTATGAAATTTAAATATCCTGATAGCTTTCAGGAAATCACAAGAATGGATGATTTTGCAACATTTACCCAAAAGCTTTTGAGGTCTTCAGCGATCCCCATGTCTGTTTAGTATGCTAGTAACGCAGGATCTTTAACCAAATCAAAAGGCTTGTTTTTCTATGATCCCTCATTGGCTTCTTTGTCTTATTTCAATCCCTAGTTGACTTGCTGTTTCAGGGAAATTAACTTTTGAAAACTTTGAAGCCAAAAGGTGAACCTAAAAGGTAACCATGTGATAAGTCCCCTGTGTGACAAGGTTACCAGGGCAATTACAAATGAATATTGCTTTAACTTCTAGTTTTGATAAGTTTTAGAATAAGATTTCACATATTGAAAAAAAGTATATTTATAAAAGAAACAAATTTTGGACTTTGGACACCCAGCTATTTGACTTTGTCTATTGTCCATTTAGATTAATATTGCTAAATACTGAATGTTTATTTTGGGGGATTCTGATTTTTAATTATTTTCATTTTTTTACTTCGTGCTTTCAATAGAGGTTGGCTGACATATTTGCCACGTCTTCCTATTTCCCATTTTCCTATAAATATATGTATGTTTTGAATATGCATGTATTCAAAATCAAAATACAATTGTCCAATGCATATTTCATCTCCTTGTTTGACTTATTCCACATAACCCATTTGTCTTTAAAATATATGAATGTTACTTACAATGAGAATAAATTAGTCCAAAACCTGGCCTAATTCACACAATTGATAAACGACCTGTAAACTTACGAATAGAAAAAAAAACAAATGTAAAAAAATATAAATTTTCTGAATTGGTCTGGAAAAAAAATTATGATTTTGCTTTGGGTAGAAAAAAAAATTGTAGCTTTGATTTGGACAGAAAAAAAATTAATATCAGGTTACAAAATCCAAGGCCCCCCCCCCACCGTATGAAAATGGTTTGTGCCTAAACTGAGCTTTAAAATTAGGTTTGACAAACTATTTATCTGAGGCTTGTCAGTAAAAGTTACCTAAAGAGGTAACTCTGATTTTCCCATAGATCAAATGGGGTGTGTGACACTGACATGCAAGTAGTTCAATATCATCAGAACATTATACGGAAAGCCTGACTGGCCAGAAATAATAACTTCCTTACATGTATTAATAACCCTAAAGTGAAACTTTACGATAATAATTAAACATCCGTACAAATAAATGTTGAGAGGGAACATTAAATCATAACGTGACAAACCAAATTTGGTATAAAATGGCATTTTTAATGCTATCTCAAGTTGATTGCTTAAGACCTGTCGGACTCCTACTTCCTGTTAGGATCTGAGCCGATATTAAAAATTTCGGCAAGTAACATGATAATCAATTGAAATTTGACCGGCAGATTTGACAAACGGTATGCTCTTATAGCGATTTTCAGACACCACAGACTCCTATTACCTTTTTGTTGGGAAGGGGTCCCATGCATGGACATCCGATCCCATAAACATATAGCTCTCAATAAATTAGTCCCTTATATCATCACAAACTGTGCCTCGTCGATTAAAATTTCGTTTCAATTTTGTTTCACAACGCAGTAACTCGATCCGTGTCAGCATTATTATGTTAACAGCGCCATCTGTCGTCATAATTTAACAAATTTAACAAATGCGTAAAATCCGCCACCTGTTACACTGCATCAATATGAATATATCAAATAAAGAAACAAAATGTAGAAAAGCGAGAAATAGTAATGTTTGTAGGTTGCATGAACGAATAGAATGTAGAATGTATTATTTTTATCAAAATATTAGAAATAAGACGAAAGAATAATGAAGAAAGGAAAGAGAAACAAAGATAAATGCATTTTGTTTGAATGATTCTTCAGAATTGAAATGTAAAATACAAAATACCCGCATTGGCATTATACAAATTATAGAATAAAAGATGAGGAATACAAAATTAATAAAATGTAATTTAAGATATAAAATATGAAATATAGAATATAGAATTGTCAAAATAGAATAGAGAAAATGTAAAATAAGAAATAAAGAATATAAAATAAATGAAACAGTAAATAAGAATTAAAAATATAAATTTTTTTAAGGTGGCGGAGATTACCTTCCATAACCATTACCAACATAAAAACTCAATGTTTTGCAGTTTTCTATACAATAATCTTATTTTAATTATTCGCGTTGATTAAGTATTGTCAAGCATAAATATTTACATTTGGTAAACTGGGTACTGTTAAACTGAGAAACGAAATGTAACCAAACGAGGCGAAGAGAAAACGAAATCGGTAAATTAAGAAAAACGACTGGTGTCGGCTAAAATCGATTCAGTTTTCTTTTTTAACCAGTTTTGCTCGCATTTCGTTTCCTTTCTTTACAGATTTCGGTTGCTTATTTTGCTGTTTACGTTTCCTTCTTTACCGATATCGTTTTTGTTCTGCTCCGTTTCGGTTGGTTACTTTTCGTTTTTTCTTAGTTTACCGGTACCCGCAAGTGTTTACATTCTATAATTAGTTTGTCCTCTTTTTTTGACACTGCGTTTTTTTATTCAGTTTTCCGTCGAAAAGAATACTTTCTGTTAGGTTTTTTGAAAGTTTAACAGTTTCTTCAAAGGTTTTACAATGTATTCTTCAAATAGTGTGAATTTCATTATTTTTTTAAAATTGCCAAAATGATAGATTCTATGTCTTTAAGGTACTTGTTTATTGGAGATTTTTTAAGTACATAACTATAACTAGCTATAATTGTGATTGCAAGCAAGTCACAAAGAAGTCCCCTCCCGTTCACTAGCAAGTCCTCCATCATTGTCATCATATGATCTTACTTCATACAGTAGGCTGTTTTTAAATGAAATGGTGAAAACAATTGCTGCTTTTGTTGCCTACATAAGTTATTAAAAAAATGCATAAAAATATAGAAAATGCAAGAATAAAAACGAAATTGTTAAGCTCATAAAATCATCTAAGTTAAAAAAAAAAATAATAAAAGAAAGATAAAAATACTATTTACCAAAGAATAAAGTATTTAAAATTCAAAAGAATAAATAAAATAAAATTCCTCCAACTTAAAAAAATAAATAAATAAATAAAATAATTTAAAATAATAATAATAACAAATCACAGAAAATATCACAGTTAGTCAATCAGCATAAATACACTAAGTGAATGCAAGCCTGGAGAAATATGTTTTCTACTGTTTCTTGAAACACTCAATAGATTTCTGGGTTTATGGGAAGAGGTTTGGGCTGCCGCTGAAACACTCAATAGATATCTGGGTTTATGGGAAGAGGTTTGGGCTGCCGCTGAAACACTCAATAGATTTCTGGGTTTATGGGAAGAGGTTTGGGCTGCCGCTGACAGCTTGGCGAGAGTCATGCTTCATTCCGATGCCGTCGAGACCAGGACGTCATCACTATATGTCGTATTGGACATATTGCTACCTGATGACACAAGAGAAGGAGGTCCCGATGTGTATCCCTTGTGACGCACGGTATTCACTGAGGCGTGTTCTCCTTGACTGTGTTGATCTTGCTCCAATTTGCATGAAGTATTTTAACTAAGCATCCATGCACGATTTGTTTAGCGGCATCCCAGCTGATGCCATTTTATCCTTTTTAAAAGAAATCGGTCAGTATTCAAAATTATAGACCTTTTAATCACCATTTGAAAGTTAATTTGTTGTCATTATACCTAATATTTTTGTTAAGTTCTTCGTTTTCCTATTGTTTTAAATGGTTTTAGTGTTTTACTGTGTTTTTTTAATGATTATTTTATCTATTTATTTTCTAGGCATACTTTTTATTAGCTCACCTGGACCGAAGGTCCATGTGAGCTATTGCCATCACTTGGCGTCCGTCGTCGTCGTCTGTCGTCGTCCGTCGTCGTCGTCGTTAACTTTTCTTTGAAAATCTTTTCCTCCAAAACAACTGAGAGGACTGCTTTGAAACTTCGCACACTTCATCTATGGGATGTCCTCTACCAAGATTGCACAAATGGTGATCGCCGTCCAAACAACATGGCTGCCGTTACTAAAAATAGACTAGGGGGGTTAGACTACTGTTTTTGGCTTGTAACTCAAAAAGTATAAGAAATAGATGAAATCTGATGCCACGCTACTGCTTCAGCATCGAAAGCTCTACAAAAGTCTCCATTGAGTCGAAGTTGTCAGATGACCCCTTATAGGAGTTACGGCCCCTTAAAGGTGAAAAATAGCATTTTTTCATGTTTTTGGCCTATAGAATGAAAACTATTACAGATAGAGAAAATTTGTTGCTTGCTTAAATGTTCAGCTCGTTTAGCTCTACAAAAGTCTCCATAGGGTCGAAGTTGTCAGATGAACCCTTATAGGGGTTACAGCCCCTAAAATAACGTTTTTTCATATTTTTGGCCTATGGAATGAAAACTATAGCAGATAGAGAGAAGCTGTTGCTTGCTTAAATGTTCAGCTCATTAAGCTCTTCTAAAGTCTCCATAGGATGGAAGTTGTCAGATGACCTCTAATAGGGGTAACGCCCTGTAAAATGACGTTTTTTTCATGTTTTTGGCCTATAGAATGAAAACTATAGCAGATAGAGAAAAGCTGTTGCTTGCTTAAATGTTCAGCTCATATAGCTCTAGAAAAGTGTTTACATGTTTAGGGTTGACTCAAGACCAGGTGAGCGATTCAGGCTCCTGGGAGCCTCTTGTTTTATCCACGGTCTTTTGACTTTGTTTTATATAAACATGTTATTAACATAATTATTTCAACTTGTTTATGTCCCGATGATGGCTACAATATCGCCGACGGGACATTAAACACTAACAATCAATGAATCAAACCATTGACCCCTTCTCCGTCCTTTTTCATTCGGTTCCTCCTGCCCCCTTCTCTATCCTTTGACAATCGAACCCAATCTTTCACAACATTGTCAATTTCACTGTCGGTTGCCTGATTGGTAAGGTAGTTCTTTTTGACAGACTCTAAAATAGGAAGACAGTAACATATTTCAACATACTAGTAACTTTATATGATGCGGGGCCCGGGAGGCGAATAGGCCCGCAGCAGCGCTAAGCTTGTCGGTAAAAGTCCACTAAAGTGCGCTCAGAAACCTGACATTGGGAGTAAAGCAATAACTAACTAACTATAAATATTATGCTAAATCAGCATCAATTTTATGATAATGCTCTTTATGATAACAATTAATTATTGCATACACAATTTTTTCGTTAATAAAATATATATTTGTACATCTAATTGCGGACTCAACTAATACCGTATAGCGGGTAATTTTCGCGGCGTGCAAATTTCACGATTTCCAACCAAATCACAAAGTTGCTATTTAAGCGGACATTTATTTTTCGCGATTTAATAAATTTCTTAATACAAAACATGTTGATTCTAATGTACGCGGATTCTAAATTTCGCGATAGGTTAATGGTCGAGAATATAGCGAAAATTAAAAGTAAAACCTCGCGAAAATTTCATGTGCGTTCGTACAAATATACGTCAATTAAGCTTTTCTTAGCAGCCCTAAATAGGAATGATTAGAAGGTTGGTAGGATGGTTCAGTATGACAGTCTTTACGTTCTAAGCAACTTTTTAATGTCCAATAATGATATAATTATATGATATCCATTTAAATGATTAAAGCAATTTAATTTGTTTTTAATATAATATAGAATGGATATGGTTAGCTGCAAAGTTGGAAAGGGATGTCCGTGTGCCGTGTTCCGGTGACACCGGAAAATCCAGCATGTGGTAGAGCTGGAATCGAACTTTAAAAAGATGATTTTCATCACTGTTGGCACACGGACACCCCTTTCTAACTTTGCAGCTCACCATATCCATTCTATATTATATCAATTACTTTACAGAGCTGTGCGCAACACCATTTATCATATATATACTTATATTACTATACCAGTTGCGACCAATTCTCTATCTTTCTCTCTCTACCCACCAAATGTTCATCGTGTACTGTGTTACAACCTTAGATTGTCTACGAGGAGGCTTAACTAGGCAACCGAAAGCTAGATTTTTATCTAGCCTAGGTGGTCTAGTGGTCTAGGGCGCTGGACACAGTGCAGGCTAAGTTGCCATAGATAACAGAGTATGGGTTCGATGCTGGATTTTCCGGTGTCATCGGCTTTAAAAAGATGATTTTCATCACTGTTGGCATGATCATCAATGAGATGATTTGATGAATTCTGTCCAGCAACTACAATCAGCTGCAAACAAAAATACATATCTAGGACAGAAGATACTTAAATCACCACGGACACCAACAAGTCTTCAAAAGCGCCGGCGAATCGTTACATCAACACCCATTACAAGGTATCGCCGGCACACTCCAAATTTGAAATCCACAACCTCTACGTCCTTTCAGCAAAAGGGTTTTAAAGGAAGTATCCAGAATTATCTGAGGGCAAGCCGCTACACCCAGGTATTCCGGACATGTTTAAAACAATCTGTTGCTGTCAGAAAGTCATTCCGTTAAGTTGTAGGTGATGAAATAAAAGAAATGAGGACTCTTTGCTCATCGAAATTCAATAGTATTTGGAGATTGAAATGGTACAATCTGAGGGTGGCCCTCATAGCTAACCTTCCCATTGTGAACAACTTTATCTATGAAATTGACAGAATGTGAATCAAGAGAAACTAGTGTGCAATACAAGTTTTTTTATATATAAAGTTCGTTGTCCTCCACATGTTTCTATGTAGCGCACCTTTTCAGCAAGTGTAGAAAATAGTTAAAAAGCAATTGTACTTTGTTAAGTAAAAAAAGTTGTATCAAATTTTGATTACTCCGAATAAAGAAATATATAAAGACGTGTGTTGATTTCAAATTTGTTTTCATGCTATTTCTATCTTCTAAACGGTGATGGGCTATCATTTACTTTCTACTCTCGTCTATTCGTTCATCACCACTGGGACATAACTCATGAAATACCTCGTTTTTACTAGTTTTGCATCGAGCTTTCTGAAATACAAATGACAACAAAGTTCCAGACAATAAATTTTGCTACGCCTGACGCGCTTTTCGTCTATTCAAGACTCACCAGAGGCGCTCTACCAAAAACATTGAAAATGCCAAATACTATAAGATTGTGAAGAGCATAGAACAGTAAAAACCAAAAATACCCAACTAGGGAACCAAATTATTACTAAGATGATCAACCTATATCTGTGGTAGGAAGAACCTTTGGGTTTAGAGAATTTTGAAATTTAAAGGAAAAGCCTAGGTTAGCTGTAAAACGTTGTAAAATATTTGGACTAATTTATTGAAACATAAATAGAGCACTCCTATCGCAAAATATACTTGTATTAAATGTTCAGAACTTAATTTAGTTCTTAAATCGTGATTTTCAAGCAAATAGCCATTTTCCAGAACTCTCCTCATTGAAGTTATCGATGGTGCCAATAATTCTCTGAATTAATCGATTAAAACAAATACGATCCGAGTAGCGTATGACGTCACGAAGTCGGTTTGGTACTGATGCTGAAATTTTAAACGTAAAAACAACGAACATGTAAACAAATACTCTAATTGTGTCGATTATCTTTGCTTTGTGTGAAATGCCATCCTGTCAGGCATTTAACTGCACAAATGAAAAGGGGAAATGTGCCAAAAGTATTTTTGTGATTCCAGATCCATCCAAAAATGCGGAGAAAAGAAAACTGTGTCGAATATGGATAAACAACTTGAAAAAAAGCAAATTACGATTCGAAACCTTCAAATACAATAACAGTAAGGTCGTGTGTGAAGACCACTTTACTCCCGATTCCTTTGAAAGAAATTTTGTTAAAGAATTTCTAAAATATGCTCCGAAACGGAAGAAACTTCGCCCGGACGCTGTACCCACAATTGTCAACACTGGAACACCAGCCCGAAAGACAGCCCAGCGATCTGATTCAGCGCTCAAAAAACGCCAACAAGCTAAGGTACCTTCGTTAAAAATATTTCTAGTGAGTGAGTGAGTGAGTTGGTGTTTTACGCCCGTGCAACGCTATATAGGTTATTTACAGGCGATGAACATGAAAAGGGTGATAAAATGAACATGAAATGATGATGAAAAATGAAATATGGGGGTGGGGTGGGAAACAAAGGACCGGTTAATTTTGAAGAACCACAGGAAAAGGGGAGAGGTGGGTAGGGGGCGGAAAATTTTGCCTATGTGGTGCACTACTTGGCGGTCCACAAAGGGGTCTTTTACGTGCATGAAGCGTGGCACTCTCCACACACGTTGGCCCACTATGGTCAGCGGTCAGGGTTTCCGTATTATAGACCTGACAACCCCCGCGGACGAGGGCTACCCTATTCAGCCACCTAGGGTACACACTTGGTCGCTCTGTGGGCTGAGCACTGACCCGACGTCAGAATCCCAAGACCCTTAGTCGCCTCTTACGACAAGCTAGGCTCTGCTGCGGGCCTATTCGCCACCCGGGCCCCGCACGGGACAAAAATATTTCTAAAAGCCTGCTATCGTTAAACACGGTAAAAAAATAACAATCATATCTGGCGGGACCCATAAAAAGGGGGGTGGTTGTAATGACAGACCAAGTACAATATTTCAAAATTTGCCATACATACATTTTTGTAGCATCATGTGCATAGAAATCGTTTAACATTATAATAATCATTAGTGAATTGAGACATTGCATCTATGAAAAGTCTTGTTTTGTACTATAGAAAATACAAGTTGAAATATTATATAACACCATAACACCCAACAAAATACCAAATAAGTATTATTTATATATCCCTGGTTCAACCAAAAAACTTAATTGTTGTAAGCAGGGGTAGTATTTTGACCCTGTTGTAAGCATGTTTATACATGTAATATTCACTACATTTTTTTTTTAAACTGCTAATGGACAACAAAAAGTGAATGGCATTAGACACATGTCTTACTTTTATTTCTGTTTACACCAAATAAATAAATAAATAAATAAGCTGTGCTCCCAGTAAGTTATATTTCAATGGTAAGGCTTATTACAAACAATTAGGGTTACGGGTTACAGTACTTGCACCGATCAACACTTTGACGGATGACGGATCGGACGAATTGAACTGATGACGGATACCATAGGTAAAACGCACAATTGATAAAAAAGACGGACAATAGCAAAAAGTCAAAACTTTTGATATTGCCTTTTTACATAATTACATAAATAAAAATTCAAACATGATAAGTATTAAATATGCATCATCAAAGAATATAAAAATTTATTCAACAATAAAGAGGCAAAGCTGATCAAAGTTAGTTAGTTAGTTATTGCTTTACTCCCAAGCAGCGGTCCCGTGCGGGGCCCGGGTGGCGAATAGGCCCGCAGCAGAGCCTAGCTTGTCGTAAGAGGCGATTAAGGGTCTTGGGATTCTGATGTCGGGTCAGTGCTCAGCCCACAGAGCGACCAAGTGTGTACCCTAGGTGGCTGAATAGGGTGGCCCTCGTCCGCGGGGGTTGTCAGGTCTATAATACGGAAACCCTGACCGCCGACCATAGTGGGCCAACGTGTGTGGAGAATGCCACGCTTCATGCACGTAACAGACCCCTTTGTGGACCGCCAAGTAGTGCACCACATAGGCTAAATTTTCCGCCCCTACCCACTTCTCCCCTTTTCCTGTGGTTCTTCAAAATTTACCGTTCCTGTGTTTTCCACCCCACCCCACCCCCATATTTCATTTATCATCATCATTTCATGTTCATTATATCATCATTTTCATGTTCATCGCCTGTAAATAACCTATATAGCGTTGCACGGGCGTAAAACACCAACTCACTCACTCACTCCCAAGCAGCGCGATTTCGGCTATATCCGGGAGATGAACATGAAAGTGGTGATACAATGAACATGAAATGATGATGAAGTGGAGGAAATGGGGACACAAGGCCAATCGGTTAGGAAAGTTTTGACTGCCACTGGAAAAAGGAGTGATGGGTAGGGACGGGAAATTTTGCCTCCTGCATGGGGATCCTACGGGTCCTACTCTTACCGAGACCTGCAGCAGGGTTCTTTAACGTGCGAGGAACGTGACATTTTCCCATCACGGTGCACCACTATGGTTTGCGGTCAGGTTTTCCGCATTATCGCCTGACGACCCCGCATCTCTCGATGTCGGGGCTGCCCAATTCAACCACCTGGGGCACACATCCCAGTCGCTTTGTGGGCAAAGCGGCCTGACCCCGATGTCAGGTTTCTGTGTTTTAGTTTTAGTGGACTTTTACCGACAAGCTTAGCGCTGCTGCGGGCCTATTCGACTCCCGGGCCCCGCATTAAAACATTCTTGTTTATCTTTCAATTTTTCATCTTGAAAATCATAACAGGTTTCATTAGAATCTGTTCAGAACTGTCAAGTACAAACGAAATCTATGGATCTACAGAATCTTGTGAAAAAAAAACACTATTACACTTGACAAATAATAAATATTTTAATTGGTCATTTTTGTAAATGGAAAAATATGCAATGTAACTGACTTTCAAGATTACAAAAATGATACTGATTTATATTTTTTTATCATTAATGATAGGTTATTTGATATGGTAGAAAACCAAGAGATATTGAAAAGTCTGAATTGTCAGCCCCCCCCCCCCCCCGTGGGGGTTCCGGGAGGCGAATAGGCCCGCAGCAGCGCTAAGCTTGTCGGTAAAAGTCCACTTTATAGCGCTCAGAAACCTGACATCGGGGTCAGGCCGCTTTGCCCACAAAGCGACTGGGATGTGTGCCCCAGGTGGTTGAATTGGGCAGCCCTGACAACATTCACACAAGTTTAATCAGGTCTGTAATATTAAATACTGTACTTCGTGAGTGAATTGTTTTACGCCCATGCAATGCTATATAGATTATTTACAGGCGCTGAACATGAAAAGGATGATAAAATGAGCATGAAATGATGATGATAAATGCAAAATGGGGTTGGGGTGGGACACAAAGGAACTGTAAATTTTAAAGAACCACAGGAAAAGGGGAGAAGTGGGTAGGAGCGGAAAAATTAGCCTATGTGGTGCACTTCGTGCATGAAGCGTGGCACTCTCCACACACGTTGGCCCACTATGGTTCCGTATAATAGAACTGACAACCCCGCGGAGGAGGACCACCCTATTCAGTCACCTAGGGTACACACTTGGTCGCTCTGTGGGCTGAGCACTGACCCGACGTCAGAATCCCAAGACCCTTAGTCGCCTCTTACGACAAGCTAGGCTAGCTCTGCTGTGTGAATCATTCCAATATGATTTGTCCTTTGCCAACGATTGTAACTACAGTTATAATCACATTTACACTATTGGATTTTATCAAGGCAACTATCATGAAAAAAAAGGGATTTTTAATAAATGTTTTGTTTCTAAGTACAGCATTTTTCTAAAAGAATATTAATGCATGCATTTTATTTATTTATTTTTTTTTTGCAGGAGAAAAATAGCCAAATATTTAGACTGTTAAGGCTTCGATGGAAATTTAATGTTCACGATATTAGAATGACTAGAAAAGTCAAGCTGTTGCAAAAAAGGGAAGGTGACTCACCTCAAGCAAATTGTGCAAGCTGTGCATGATTGCAAGAGAGCAAACTGTAGCTTCAAGGACGGCACAGTAAGAAAAAAGGTTTAACAAGAATGGAAAATTGCCAAAGCCAGGTTTATTAAACATTCTCCTTATAATTCTGTGTATATTTTAAACAAGTTTAGGCTTACTCATTATTTTGATAAATTTGTAATGTAATTTTAATAAGTTTATTGTCTAAATGTTGAAAGTTTTCTTGTTAAGCTAAACAATTAATTGCATGCTGTACTAAATATTTCCAAATTTAATCATTTAATGAACAGGAATCAAAAGTTTTAACACTTTAAAAGGAGAAAGTTTGTATAAGTCATTGTGCTAAAACTGTTTATAGAATTTTAAATCACTTCAAAAAGTTGCAAAATCTGTTACATTATTTTTACCTGAATTTAACACCTAAACAGGAAGTAGTAAACTGACAGACTTGGACATGAGAGGCTTGCAATTAATACAACTCATATTTAAGATGCTAAATAAATTATTTTAACCATTTAAAAGCAGCTGAGAAATTAAATTGGGGGCAAAGTTTTTCTGCTGAATGTCAACCTAATGACCTTGAAATAGTGAAGTTCCTCTGAGAACATGAAAGTGATGACAAGCTTACCTAGATATAAATAAGGGCACAAGTAGATTTTGCTAAAGATTGTACCAAATTTTAAATTAATCCCTTCCTTAAAAGCTGATAAATCTGTTAAAAAAGCTTGATCATTAGTGGACAGACAGACATAGTAGCTTGATCATAAGTGGACAGACGATAGTAGCAGTTTAATGAGTGAATGATTGGGTTGGTGTTTTACGCTCGTACAATGCTATAGTCGATGAACATGAAAAGGATGATATAAGGAATAGGGCTTATGACAATATTTTGAATAAAGAGGGACAATAAGTCTTAATGCATTTCCATCTCTCTAATCATACAAATTTCTATCAATCATCTACTTCCTGTTCATGAAAGTTTACATAAAAAATAAATTGTTTAGAATCCAATGCATGGATACCTATGGGGATAATCATTCTTTTTTTTGTGTACATGACACTTACCCTTTCTGGCAATAGCTTCATTTTTTTTACAATGACTGTTATCAGTAATTAGCAGTTTGAAATATGTTACATTGTAAGACCACATTTTGGTGTGTTTATTGTAAAATATGACATTAAATTGTTCTTTGGTGTGTTAGAGCACATGTTTAATGTGTTGATTGTAAATTAATGAAATTAAATTGTTAAAGCACATGTTTGATGTATTGATTGTAAAGCGGTAAACTTTCACTCAAGAAGAACCTCAAAAGTGCCGAAAAAAGGGATAGTGATGAAAGTATGGTGTACCTTAAAAACCTAAACCTAGAAGAAATCAACTTTAACGTGGACAGTTGACAGCAGTTGACAGTGACCCAAACACAGTTCCAATTGTTGGATACGCAGAACTTATCGCAGAAACCATCGATAACATCGAAACTAAGTTGGAGGCTAGATATTCAATCAACTTAGACAAAGAAAGCTTCGCTAATGCTTGTCTGAGTGACAGTTGTGTACCACCATTTAGCAAACTTATTGTGACCAGTTACCCCGATCTAGGGACAGCTTAAATGATGAATTCCAGGACATGTGGTGTAATCTCTACAAAACCAGTAGAAAGACCATTTTCACAGAGGTCGTAAAATTTCTGGACAAAAAGATTGCGGGACTCAATAATAATGTGAAGGAGATCACTTACATAGCCATGATGGAGATTGGCGTATTGAATAAAGGATCGGGAGAGGCTAGAACGAAAATAACAGACAAGATCGTCAAACTCCAGAAGGATTATGAAAAACGTTTGAATACAAAACAGCAATCAGAATGAAGAGACGATATCAACAAAAGAATGAGGAAGAAAAGCCAGGTACAACGGAACAAAAGCAATCGCACGGACATAAAAGAACGAGGCATGATGCTAAAAAGGGACACTCTAGTGGTAATCTTAGAGGACTAAATAAGTGCAAACGTCGTGATTTAAGAACTTCGATTACTACAGAGGACATATTTGATGTTAATATTGCATAATTATGACGTATGAACTCCGTTTCGCATTATTACTTATTTACTTTTTAATTTGTTTTTTTTTCATTATCAATGGACATACTTTTTTACTACTTGGGTCTGTACTTAAAAAAAATGTCCTCTCATATTCTGTCTCTCTTTTCATTGATTATTTTTCGTTTCCACTACCACGCCAACATGCGTTTGTTTATCGGTTAAATTGACCTTTAAATGACTTTTCTTTCATTGGTCACTTTTCTTGAGATTGCTAAACGCTTTAAGAAAGCTGCTAATTCTAAAAAGCGAAAATTCCGATTCTTTAATTCTTTTGAACGGAATAAAAAAAGAATAGAAAATATAAGTTCTATTGCCAAAAAAACATGTAATCAATCTGTCAAATAGAAAATAAGATGACAATGATTACTTACTCTTGGCTAGAGGGTTTAAATGTGTCATGGCAGCCCTGACATCGAGAGATACGGGGTCGTCAGGCGATAATGCGGAAAACCTGACCGCAAACCAAAGTGGTGCAACGTGTTGGGAAAAATGTCACTTTCCTCGCACGTAAAAGGACCCTGCTGCAGGTCTCGGTAAGAGTAGGACCTGTGCTGCATGGGAGTAAAGCAATACCTACCCAGCAGCCTTAAGGAAGATACTAGACTCTTGACCCGTATGTATAACAATATGTTTCTTTAAATCTTTCCGATTCGTAAATGATTTTGCTTCACATTTTGTCCACATACAAGAATAACTTTTATTTGAAGGAGCAACAGAACTTTGAATTTGACAAAAATATGTTCATTAAAACTGATATTGTAATTGATTTACTGATTTGAAATGACTATGACAGTTCATCAATGAACAGGTTGGATAACTTAAACTTCTTTCGATTTCAGTAAATGACTTTTCAAAAGAATTAAACATAATTCTTAGATCATCATATATCTTAGATCGTCATCATTTTTTCTGACAAGTTGTTTTATCAACCTTGGATTTAAGAATTTTTGTTCTTGTTCTTAAACCTTTATTTAAATCAATCAATACAGTAATATTTGTTTAGATCTAAGCTTGTAATTGTGTAATTGATATGTTTGCTTTTATTCAATCTGTTGATTTTTCTTTTTCTGTTGTTATATGAATATTGTCTTAAATAACTACATTCAATACATAAATGTGAAGACATAAATGATACACATTGCTGACAATTCAGACTTTTCAATATCTCTTGGTTTTCTACCATATCAAATACCCTATCATTAATGATAAAAAAATATAAATCAATATCATTTTTTAATCTTGAAAGTCAGTTACATTGCACATTTTTCCATTTACAAAAATGACCAATTAAAATCTTTATTATTTGTCAAGTGTAATAGTGTTTTATTCACAAGATTCTGTAGATCTATAGATTTCGTTTGTACTTGACAGTTCTGAGCAAATTTTAATGAAACCTGTTATGATTTCCAAGATGAAAAATTGAAAGATAAACAACAATGTTTTAAAATAACAACATTGAAATTTTGAAATGGTTTGCAGTAACTATTAAAAACTGTGTGGCGTCTAGCAATCTTTAAACGGTACACTCTCTTTTCATCATTTCAATGAGCACGCTGTCAGAATTTATTTTAGAAAAAAACTTGACAAATTCAATAAATATAAGTACATATTTTTACTTTATCTTGTCTTAAGAGTAACATAGTTAACTAAATCCTCAGTAGATGTAAAAATTGTATCTTTATTAAAAAAATTATATATATTGTTTTCAATTAATACTATTCAAATCAAAGGCACATAATTTGCATTTTCCTCGTCTGCATTTTCTTGGCAAGCTTTGTATGCACATTCTACTGACAGGTCAAAGTATGCTGGCTTCAGAAATTCTGTTAGTGGTGGTCGCAAGCTGCATACGGAAGCTAGTGAAGTTTTTTCTCCTACTTTTATTCCAATTGTTCTTCAGTAACCATACATCTCCCAGTGCAACAATTCTGAGTGATAAAGGTGTACCCCAAAAGGCAGAGGATTTGGAAATACGCACTGAGGAACAACAGAGACCCAGCATCAAAGATTAGTAAGGAGGAAAACTACCAAAGAGTATTACAGTTTTTATACGATGTAAGAAATGCCAACGAATACTATGAAATGCCAGGCATCACCAAAATAGTAGACCTTAAAAAAATTCAGACCAAATCCTATGATAAATATTTTGTACAACATTAAAATAAGTATAATGCCATAGGTAATTTTAATCTCATTAGTGCTGTAATAGTTATTTTTTTTGCTAATTCTAATCTTAAAGTTAGAATACAATTAAATTGCTAAACAGAGTAAATGCTTTTGTTCATTATTTTGATAGTTTGGCAAAAAGATGCACAGTGTTGTTTACCTTGAATGTTTGTTTCAGAATGTTTATAGTTCGCCAAATTTTCGTTACTTTGTTACCACTGCTCATTTAGTTGATTTGAATTAGAAGATGTTTTTGGCGTCCATTTCGAAGTATTTTTTTAGAGCTATTCCCTTTTCAGCTAATGTAGTTAGCTTTTGTTTTGAGATGGTGTATGTTGTAACCTCTTCACGGGTCTGTAATAATATTTGGCCTATGTAGCCTTCACCCCCTGTGTTTTTCCTATGGAACACCGGAATTATTATTCATGCAAGATCTACAATATAGATGACAATATGTGTATGTTTGGGATTTATTTGTGTTGGGCACCCCGACACTGGGAGAGTGTCCTTAAGTTAGCCTTTCTATCAAGTCTATTTCCAGGGTATTTTAGTTTGCTAGTAAAATTGCAAAATGGTGGCGAGTGATCACTGCTCATATTGCAGGCTGACTGGCTGTTTTCATTGAGATTTTTATTTTAAATGCTGTTGCATGTACAATGTAGTTAAAATACAGTGTTGGTTGTGTCACATGCACTTTAGCATTCAACATTAGCTGTATTTATTTTATATGTTTTCTGTTGTCTTGGCTGTTAAATTACTTAAACACTGGAAAATTAAAAGAAAAGTACATTTAATAAATAAACATGTTGTACTTTTTCAAAGATTATCTCAACCTTTACAAAGACGCAGTTGGAAGGCATAGTTGGTGGAGAGGACACCTGTATGCAAATGGACATCACAGATACATGTACCTTTGCCAGTACTAGTTCTTTACAAGGTTTGCCCTTTGACAGCTGTGAAACAGACTCTACCAGTAGAACTCCATGCAACTTGGTACAGAATATCAATGATTGTGGTACAGTAAAATAGATATTATACAATAATTATCTAACAATATAAGACATGCATGTGTACTCTGTACATTCTAAAATCCAAATTTCTAGTAATGAATGTTTATTATAATATTATCAACTTCACATGTACATTAAAAATAAATTTCTGTTATTTTTTGTATTTGGTTTATTTGGCCATATTGTCTTTTCAGTAAATGCATTGATTGTAGTGAAAAGTTGCATAACTGAAGATGTGAAGTACTTAAATCCTACATCTATCCAGTAAATCACCACCAAATCTATAATCCCCTTATATAACAAGAGTTTATTACATATTAAACTTTCTGACTTGTACTCCTTCCAGGCCAGTCAATCATACACTAAATTAAAATTGTACTTAGAACAAAGATACATAAATTAATCACAAATGATAATGATTTTGGATTATCAAGGGGAAAATGTTGTATATAACTGATATTGCTATATCTTGTCATGCAGGAACATTTTTTTTATTGACATGTTATGTTTCAAATACTATTTCTGTAACAGATTTAGTTACTGACCAAGGTGCTGCAGGCAGTACATCATACATTATCGTAAGCTCTCCCGTAGCTCAGGCACCTGCATGTGACACTGCCAAAGACAAGACCAACAAAAAGAAAGGTATATTATCCTTCTTATAATTGTTAAAAGACATTAACAGAACCACTGGTAAATCATAAGAAAACAAGTGTTTCAGAAAAAAGTCTTGGTCATCCGCATGTTTTAAAGTCAACAGACAAACCAATACTAATTATAAAGAATCGATCTCTTTTCATTATCTCTCAATACATTGAGGATATTGATGCAAATGGAAATATTTTTTTGTTATAAAAGGGACCTTAAAATAACTTTAAAATGGGTTGAAGATTTTTAATGCTTAAAGTTGTCTTGAATTTTGTATGATATCTATACTACTAAAATAACGAAGCGTTTTTTGTTAGCCGGGTTGCAGCCTAAACAACAAATGCTACGACTAAGCTTCATAGATCAAAAATAGGGGATGGTTGTGCCCTTTTAAAATTCCATTAACACATATGCAATTATGTCTGCAGTTTGCTAATTAACCTAATTAATTGATCCGAAAACGGTATAGCCGTCATCGTTCCGGAATTACACTCCAGCGGTCATAGTAAAAAGCGATAGGAAGTGTCCGAGAGGGCATTTGGCGCCCGAGACTAAGCAGTTTATTCTTATCTGAAAATGAAAAACAATAAGGTCACGCAACTGCAATGTTGTATTGTGCAATATTTTGTAAAGGATTTTCCTGCGAATTCGCGGGTTTTTCCTAGTTCTTATAATAATCCTGTTAAAATACACAAGTATCTAAATGCGATGTTTGCAAAGTGATGCAGTTGTACTAAAGAAATATATGAAAAACTGCTGGTTTACATATAGGATTACCACTAAGCTAAAAAAAAACAACACTTTTTATACCCGAGGCAACGAAGTTGCGAAGGGTATAATGTTTTTGACTGGTCCGTCCGTCTGTGATCAAAGTGAGTGAGTGAGTGAGTGAGTTGGTGTTTTACGCCCGTGCAACGCTATATAGGTTATTTACAGGCGATGAACATGAAAAGGATGAAACAATGAACATGAAATGATGATGATATATGAAAAATGGGATGGGGTGGGAAACACGGGGACGGTAAATTTTGAAGAACCACAGGAAAAGGGGAGAATTGGGTAGGGGCGGAAAATTTGTAATCGCAACTCCTCTTAAACTACTGAACAGAATTTAACGAAACTTGGTATGCAAGAAGTACACCATATGTAGTTGTGCATGTTACAAGGATTTTTTGATCAGCAAATTTTTGTTGGAGTTATGGCCCTTTGGACTTAGAAATTTGCAGAAAAACATGATTACAGTTTGTAATCGCAACTCCTCTTAAATTACTGAACAGAATTTAACGAAACTTGGTATGCAAGAAGTACACCATATGTAGTTGTGCATACTACAAGGAATTTTTTATCAGCAAATTTTTGTTGGAGTTATGGCCCTTTGGACTTAGAAATTTGCAGAAAATCATGATTACAGATTGTGCACGCAACTCCTAATAAACTACTGAACAGAATTTAACGAAATTTGGGAATTTTTGATCCGCAAATTTTTGTGGGAGTTATGGCCCTTTGGACTTAGAAATTTGCAGAAAATCATGATTACAGATTGTGAACGCAACTCCTAATAAACTACTGAACAGAATTGAACGAAACTTGGTATGCAAGAAGTACACCATATGTTGTTGTGCATGTTACCAGGAATTTTATATCCCCAAATTTTTGTGGGAGTTGTGGCCCTTTGGACTTAGAAATTTGACATAACTTTGTTATGATACATGAATTCAAATAAAAGCAGGTGAAAGTTTTTCCATGTTTTTTTCCAGAGTTCGTGACACGTGCTTATGTGGTATTTTTTCGTACTATACTATATAGCCTTAAGAATAAAAAGGAAAGTGTGTCACTGTGTTATTCATAAAAGTACACACAGCATTTTTTATCCCGAATGTTTTACATAACTTGTCGAATGTACTTTCAAAGATGAGTTCGTGACAGTTTCATGTCCTATTTTTTCGTACTATACTATATAGCCTTAAGGCTAGCAAAAAAAAGAAGGGAAAATGTGTCACTGTGTTAATCATCAAAGTACACACAGCCTTATATATCCCGAAGGTTTTACATAACATGTCGAATGTACTTTCAAAGATGAAAAGGGTAGTTTATCTTTAAACATTGGATTAAAAAGCGAAGTTCGATTGGGTATGCGCTGTACCAAAGCCCCCAAGGTAAACACAAAGAAAATGGACATGTAAAAAGTATTGTATATACTGAAGGCTTGCCTTTAGAAGGAAGTCATTTATTACTTATTACAGAACTTATAATTATTTGCGCCTGTCCAAGGTCTTATAAAAGGGGGATTCAAAACAACAACAACAAAAACTATACTTATAAAAACTGAATCCTTGACACACTAGGAAGGCTTTGTACAAAGCTTTATGACAAACGTGATGACTTCAACTTTCCAATAGTTAATTTTCCTTTTGTGTAGCAACATTCCGTCCGCTCCAACATATGGAGTTTACGTATCTGACGACCCACATTTGGACTAAAAATACGGCTCAAAACCCCCTCTCTATATTTAACTGACACAATCGCATCCCCCTGAACCAATCAAACAACAGGATTTAAAAATAACCTTGAAAATAGTAAGGATTCCCGTTTTCAAAAAAAAAATCCCAGCATTCCTGTCGAAAATCTAGAATTTGACCTACAAAGACGGCGAATTTTCCAGCAAAATCAACTGAGATTTTTTATCTTTTATGTTTATTTCGGAATTACGGTTTGGTCGTCCTGGAAGTATTGTTTATATTTGTGTTACAGTTTCGGTATCTGTGGCGAATATCGTAACAGTAATACACATTTCACTATGTCCATCTTTCACAGGGGCTTGTGTAGAGTAAAAAAATGAAAATCCCCCTATATACCCTTTATTTTTTACTATACACAAGCCCCTATGCATCTTTTAAAAAATTTTACAAGCTGTCATGCAAGAACATGGTAACCATTGATTAATTGTTCCTTAGCTCATCAGATTAATGCATCATGCGTTTTCAGAGGGCAAAACTTTTATGGTCTTCTACAGATCTTAACAATGAGTGAGTGAGTGAGTTGGTGTTTTACGCCCGTGCAACGCTATATAGGTTATTTACAGGCGATGAACATGAAAAGGATGATAAAATGAACATGAAATGATGATGATAAATGAAATATGGAGATGGGGTGGGAAACAAAGGACCGATAAATTTTGAAGAACCACAGGAAAAAGGGGAGAGGTGGGTAGGGGCGGAAAATTTAGCCTATGTGGTGCACTACTGGGCGGTCCACAAAGGGGTCTTTTACGTGCATGAAGCGTGGCACTCTCCACACACGTTGGCCCACTATGGTCGGCGGTCAGGGTTTCCGTATTATAGACCTGACAACCCCCGCGGACGAGGGCTACCCTATTCAGCCACCTAGGGTACACACTTGGTCGCTCTGTGGGCTGAGCACTGACCCGACGTCAGAATCCCAAGACCCTTAGTCGCCTCTTACGACAAGCTAGGCTCTGCTGCGGGCCTATTCGCCACCCGGGCCCCGCACGGGACCAGATCTTAACAAAAAGTGAGTGTAGAAATTGATAAACTGTTAGTGGGAAAACTATTTTAGTCACCCGGCTCTCTTTATATTTGCTCTGCATGTGCGGAATATGCCAAATAAAACTTCATGACTGACCCTGCCATGAAAAGAACTCTACGCCCGTCACATTATGTAAAAGTCATAGTGGAATTAATTCAAAACAACGAGTTAACTGATGATGAGCTAACAGACATTTTAGTTGCTCTGGGGAAATCACAAACAAAAAATGTTTCTGATGAAGCTAAGGTTTTGTCTTCTTCATATATAGATGAGGAATTTATGCTGTTATAAAATGTGGAAAACTGGCTCAGTAATAGAAATCAAGTAATAGCAGTTTTTGTTTTAAAAGCTGTCAATGGAGTAGATGCATCATCTTCTTCAAAGAAAGTACTTTCCCTTTTCAAGTCATTTAAACAGATTCTGTTTTCTTGCAATCCTATTTCTTATTTTGTGAGTGGTAGCAAATTGACCTGCGACATTAACACTGCTTGTTCCCCGTGTGGTAGCTACCCAACGGTCCTATCGTGGATTAAAGATTCCAGCAAGGAAAGGATAGAAATTGCAAGCGAGGAAGATGCTGTTACTTTTTTTTTTATAACAACCAGGTTTTATCACGTAATTGGAGGGTGAATTTTGACAGCAAGGCAACTTTGAGTATAATAACCAATTTGTTACACCTTTTCCCTTCTAATCAGAGTACGCTACAAAAAACTCCATCACTGTTCCCGTCACAATGGAAAACTCCTCCTTTTGGTATTCGTATCGAACCTCACCGGACTAATCTTAATCTTAATTTAGAAACTATAAAACCTGTCAAGCCTTTGAAAGTTCCACCCTGGGAACTTTTAAAGCCCAAAGGACTAGAGCCACGAACCCCCATATTTGGCCCTGTTAATACTTAAATAACAAAATTGGTTTGTTTTACACCAACATTTGTATGTCTGTGTTTAAAAGAGAAAAGATTTGATTATTGTGTATAAATGAATTTTCAAGTACCCTAACCCTTCAAAAATAGCCTTAATCAGTGATTTTTCACTTTTTGGCCAAAATGACTTGTTTTTCAGTCACAATTTTGTAATTTTCTATGTGGCGCCACCCCTCGCCCATCGAAATTTTTGTTGAAATATGAAGAAAATAATGTATTTATAAGATTTAAGCAAAAATATTTATGGGCGAGGGGTGGCGCCCATGTCATTTTCACCAAAATCCAGGTGGCAAATTGTGAAATTTAACTGAAATTAGCATATTTTCAATTTAAGCGTCACTTTATGACGTCATTATAACGACACAAGTACAGAAAACTTTAAAATTGATTTTGTTTTGTCAAAAGTAATTATTCTAGACCACTTGGCCACAAAAATCTTATCTAACAAATGAATTTGAAAAAATGGCCCAATTTAGGGCCAAATATGAGGGTTCGTGGCTTTAGTCCTTTATTTTTGATCTCCGTAAACATAAAAAATCTGAAACAAATCATCTACTTATTCAACAAGATTATTCCGAAATTAAATCTACATATCCTGGATTTCAAACAATTTATACAGATGGCTCTAAAGATGGTGATAGCGTTGCTGCTGCTGCTGTCTTAGGCAACAGCACGTCAACACAACGCCTCCCGTCTACTGCTTCCATTTTTACAGCTGAAGCAAAAGCCATCATTTTAGCCCTCAGGCTAATTGATGCTTCTGAGCACTCTCAATTCTTTATCTGTTCTGATTCTCTTTCTGTCTTCTGGCAATTGAGAATTGTAAATTGAAAAACCCATTAATTTCTAAAATTGTACATATGGTTCATCAGTTGATAAAAGGTGGCGTAGAATTGATTTTCCTATGGATACCCAGTCATACTTGTATTCATGGGAATTCAGTTGTGGACAGGGTTGCGAAGGATTGATTGATTGATTGTTGTTTGCTTAATGTCCCGTCGGCGATATTT
>CAXARO010001691.1:0-77143 GCA_963971305.1 Arcuatula senhousia
CGAATGATCCTTCAAGTTCAGTAATTTCTGTTCATTAGCCTATTTACATATTGATTCCCACTAATTGCAGATAAATATTCTCATGTCATTCGATTTTTTTAAATCGTTTTTTGAGGCCCTGTAAAGTTTATAGTACCCAGGCACGTTAATAGTGACTCATTCGAACATTTGGGGAAATGTCTTAAGGTGCCCTTTAATAGCAATATACCATAAAGTTCCCATTAAGTGTCTAACGGTCTGTCCTTGTCGACAAGACACCGTCTTAACGGAACTGATTCGCACTCGTTGGACTCCATAGGAGATCATACCCCCACTGGTTCTAAATCAATCACACCAAAACTCTTATTTATTGAAGGTTCAAAAGTCTTACCTGTACAAACATGTTGTTTACATTGAACACGTGCAGGTGTTGACAGGTAGAGCCCCGGAAACTATGGTTAATCATACTAAAGTCCAATTACATCTACAACTCTTCAAGTGCCTAACATTTAACTTTCTGTAACAAGAAGACAAACAAATTAATGCTGTGATCTAAATGACAAACGTGATGAATTGAAATTTGGAAAGATTGAGACCATTTTAATCTGATTTTATATCAATTGTATATTATATGTAAAGAAGCAAGTTGACTACATGTCTTAAATGTGTCGGTTCTATTTTGTTTGCCTAGCAATTGGTTAAATAGAACATGCCAAACAGCGCTACTTATGGTTAGAGAAATAACTATTAAATTGAATCAGTATCATAATGAGAACTTTCGTGTACCTTAAAGTAGGCAAATTCGATTAACACTGATTTCTTTTGAAATACCTGTACCAGGTCAAGACCATTGCGGTTTTCAACTTTTTTCGGTATGTCTTCTTTGTTATAACTTTTCTCTTGGACATTGAGTTCGGTTATATCTTTATAAATGGTTAACTTATAATACGTCAAAGCATTAGAATTGTTTGCGTCCATTTAGTTTGAAATATGAACGTAAATACGTTTAAAACATTTTTTCTGTTGCAATATGTGACGCCATTTATGTGTCATGTATCGTATATTTGTTTCAATATATATTTAACCATAATTCATTAAAAAAATATGATGAAGATGGCAATGTGCATAACGTGTTGTTAGGGGACGACCATTCGATTTTGAGGGGGGCCTGGCAGTTTTTTTTAAAAAAATATTCTGGCCTGGAATAGTTGGAAATAAATAATCTGGCTTCTGTTTGCAAGAAAATAAATAATCCGTCCCAAGATCCTTGCTCAATTAAGCTATTGTATTCAGAAAATTAATATTCTTGCTTCATAGCGGCGAAAAATAAATATTCTGGCCCGCTAAATTTTGAAAATAAATAATCTGTCTCGACCAAAACTGCCATCCCCCCGTCAGAATCATATGGTCGCTCCCTTAGTTCCAAATGTTAATGTGCTTTTGATCGGACGACACACAAGAACTCCTATACCAGAATGTGGACAAGTAAATAAAACTTGTTGAAAGTACATGTTGTAGTGTCGGGTTATTCTTAGTTAAAAATCGACAGTGTTGTGTCATCAGATCGTTGTAAAGGTGAAGTCGCAACAATTTAAGCCCGCTATTGTTAATGACGTTGCAGTTGCAGGGGGGCTTGGTGCCACAAAACCTCGTTAAACCCATCATTTCTTTGGAAAAGTCTGAACCAAGTCAGGACCTGCAATCTTGTTTTGCATTTTCGTTTGGACATTTGAAATTGATACTTAGTTTGGTAGTTTTTTATACCTCTATTAATTAAGAGGGAATAGTTTATCAATATGTATAATAATGGTGAATTTATTGAGGGAAAATTCTAATTATCAAAATAAAAAAATCAAAGTCCCTTATTTAACTGTTAGATATGATTTGAAAAAAAAAGTTATTTGCTTGTGACAATTTTTATCATTTGATTAAAACCAATTAATAAATCATGATATTATTTGTTGCTTTTAAAAGCGACATTCATTCTTATTTTTGTATGTTTAAATTTTAATACATTATTTCATATAAAACGATAATGATTATTTTAATTTTATGTGCACGTGCCGACAAGGTGTATTTTCCGGAAGTACGTCTGGAAGCTGGTTACAACTTATAAGATTTTAACTGACACTTATTTTGATTTACACATTATATACAAAAGAGACCGTTAACAATTAACTACTCAAACACGAGCAGCATGTCAAAATGAATGTAAATGTGCAACATTGGAATGTCGTTTTCACGCATGGATGATTTTAATCCAACAATATTGGACAAAACATGCAGAAACTTCCGGCAACCACCCAGTTCGCGCGCTTTCGCATAAATCAAACAAAAAAGGGATACGAAAGTCGCGGAAATGCCAAAAAAGTTTTACATTTTACGCATCTTTAAATAATTAGGGATTTTTAAGAGGCTTTGTAGATTCGTGCAAGTTATTAATGATATTCAAAGAAATAAATAAAAAATCTTTGTAGAATTATTCTCTAAAGACCCAGTAAAAAATTCTAATTTATTAAAAGTTCTTAAGGTTCTGATCATTTACTTGAATGAGTAGAGGACTTGTTTTAAATATGCAGAGGTGAAATAAAAAAATGAAGAAAAACGTTTTGCAACACGTTTAAATATGGGAAAATTCAAGTTCAATGATCAGTTCCTTTCACTGAAAAACCGGCCATTCCCTTTCACTACATTAAAATGGTTACTATTAAACTGTGGGAAAGTTTTAAATGGTTACGTTAATCTAACTGTCACTGTGACACTTCGTAGATTTACGGATAACATTATGTCAACATTGTAAGACAAATCTAAATGACCAGAGGAAATGGATATCAAATGTCCATTTAATTACATTGTAATATTTTGAATGAGCTAACTGGTCAATATTAACGGTTGCTTACGTCATCTTAGGCTGGTATTGAAGCATTCAAATGTGTTTTTTCTCCCGTTTTTTGTACCTTTTATAAGTTTTTATGGCACAAGTCTATAATATTTTCATGTTCAGTTATTTAACAATATTTAATTCTGGATATTGTAAAAGTTATTAGTGTGTATCAGTATGATTATATATAGGGATGTAAAAACAATTGAATGAAAGAAACATACAATTGCTGAAACATTTTATAAGAGGAATACAAATGACAACAAAGTTCCAGACAATAAATTTTGCTACGCCTGACGCGCGTTTCGTCTATTTAAGACTCATCAGAGGCGCTCTACCAAAAATATTGAAAATGCCAAACACTGTATGAATATGAAGAGCATAGAACAGTATAACCAAAAATACCAAACGGGGGAACCAAATTATTACTAAGTTATTCAACCTATGTCTGGGGTAGGAAGAACCTTAGGGTTTAGACAATTTTGAAATTTAGACGGATAATTTAAAGCTCCAACTCAAAAGTGTTGGTGCCGAACAGAAGTTGCGCCAATTTTTCAGATATATGATGTTTCATTTGCACCACAAGGTGTGACCAGTACATAATTCTCTCGATTGTGGCCAACTTTGCAATTAGTACCTTTCACGTACAATTACAATTTATAACTTATCCAATATTATGTCCGGAAGCAGATGTATAATAAAAGATAGATTTCGCGGAAGATCACTTTTTCAATCGGTTTATCAGATAAAAAGCTCTCGCTACCCACTAAAGGCATTTTCCCACGACCAAGCTTTAATACTTCACATTCCAATAGGCACACGGCTAGTTTACCTATAAACGTTAGTCGCGAGACGAATATAAACTCTTTGTTTAATTTTGGTCGTTTATCATTTGAACGTGTTTACATACCTTACTTGAACAGACGATCGTACCTGAGAAGGCGTGGTTTTCCCACACTTTTGCACCACTGCCAAATAATCCATTCGGCACGTGGAGGTATTTATCCTGGTTCTGATTGACATGCCGATACATCACATTTTAAAAAACCACCTGTCGCCGACCAATGAACAATCAGGTGGCACGAGACCGTTACCTTTCACCCCAACTTTCCTTGCTTCTGATTGGCTGAGAGTAATGGATTCTTTCCGTGAGAAAGTCCGTTGAAATGCCATCACAGAAGATTGAAACATGTGGTTCATCATATAAATAGCATGAAAATCTAAAATTGCGACAATTATATTTTAAACTTCAGTCTTGCTTGGACGTATTAAAACTTATGAAAAATATGTCGTTGACCGCGACGAATATACAAAGTGAAAAGGATAAAAAGATGTCTATAAGAAAGGTAAATATTATTTAATTTAAAAAACAGAGAATTATTTTAATGTTCAAATTAAAAAAAAAAACTTAATTTTTATATTTTATTTTTTTAATTTATTTTGAATCAGATTTTGTCATTAAATTTACTTTGTAAACTTTAAATTTTATAAAATATTAAATTGAAGTTAGAGTAAAAAATCGCAAGGTTAATTTGAAGTCAGCTGTTTTATCAGTTCGTTTTCATTAATTGTAAATTTGAACTTATAGTATGGTTTTCTGGAAGTACTTTCGATGTTTGCTTTATCTTCGATTGTTCCAAACATTATGCTCTTATTTTCAGACTAACAAACCTATTATGGAAAAGAGAAGGCGAGCCAGAATTAATAGCTGCCTACAACAACTTAAGTCACTTGTACTTGAAGCAATGAGAAAAGATGTAAGTTTCTTATAATAAAACTATAAATAATTCATTATCTGGTCTAAAATTAAATGTTTAAATTCAGGGAAAATAAAAAAAAAATAAGGAAGTAACTTTTACATCGTTTTCAAAGTGCATAAACTATATTTAACATGACTAGAGGGTTTATATTGGATTTTGACTAAAACTTGTTCCTATACAATCCCTTGCATTCGTGGGTAAAGTACATACATCTGTCTTATGGTGGGGTGTGAATTTGCAGAACCAAATTGTTACAATCGGTAATTTAAATCGGACCAAGGAATAAACCTCTGATCAAAGATAAGATGGACTCGTGCTGTAAATATCGGACCAAAGTTTAATTGGTTATTGTGCTCTTTAAAGTCACGAGCCGCCCGTCAATGAAGTAATTCAGCCCACAAGAACATCGACATGATATAGTACCTATATCATTGATTTAATCGGGCGTTTAATGAATTAATCTTACTCGGTATTCAATTCTTAATTGAAGGACGTACGTCCAAATTCTGCAAATGATCCGTCCCCTGTGGAGGGTGCGAATATTTGTTACTAATTTTGGTTGTGACTAAGCGGTTTTATTCAGTGATACAGCACAAAATAAAACAAAAACAATGTTGTTATTCCACTAAATAGTTTTTTTCATTATTTTATAGAATGAATCACTAATGAACTTTTTTTGTTATTCATTACAGAGTTCACAATATTCAAAGTTGGAGAAGGCGGACATATTAGAAATGACAGTTAAGCACCTGAGATCAATGCAGCGCCAGCAGATGTCAAATGCCATGTCAACGGATCCAACCGTTATGACGAAATATAGGTCAGGATTTAATGAGTGTACTAACGAAGTTATCAGATACCTTGGCTCGGTGCAAAATGTCAATGACGAAGTTAGAAGCCGATTGGTCAACCATCTGTCATCATGCTCACAAACTGTCAACGCAACGACTCAGACTGCACAAACACAGCAGCCACAGCAAATTAACATTCCACAACAGCAGACAATTCAAATGTCACAACAGCAGACGACAGTGCGCGTGAACGGTCACGTGGACACACCATCATTTGTGCAATCTCAAATGTTAAATCAGTCAATAAGCCAATCACAGTCGATTTGTCAACCTCCAAGATTCGTCCAACTATCGCCTGTTCAAGAAGCAAGAACTCAAATATCTGGTGCTTTTCAAATTATTCCTGGAAATGGATTAAACGGACCTGTAGCTTTGTACGTTGGACAATTAAACGACAATGACAATTTGTCTAAAACATCATCTATCCCCGTTGTATCGCTGCAAGTGCCACAGGAAAATGCAACAGTCATTCATTCGCCTACACCAATCAGAAATAAAGAAAACTTTCAAACAGTAGATTCGAACAAAAACATGCAATATTTGAACAATAATTCAGCCAAAGCAATTGACCTGCAATATGCCAGCAATGCCAAAGCCATTGACTATAACCCAATTCACTGTGGCAACGTGAACGTTAACCTTTATTCAGACAAGCTCTGGCGACCTTGGTAGTGCCTTGTTTAGACTTTTATTGTAATCGACCATTTTATTGTGATTTTTGACATTATTCCTTCAAATAATTTTTGTCAGAAAATTTATTGTTTAAACGATTATGTGATAACCACATCTTAAGTACTAATATAAAACAACGAATTGCACGTTTTGCAATTTTACTTCATATTAACTTCATTCAATATGCAACGAAATGTGCTATGATTTTACATTGATTAATTATATTTTAACCAAATTTGTCTTCCATATTATTAACTTGTTACCACTTTTTGATTGACCAAAAAATCATTTATGATTGTTATTTTTTTTAAACGTGATAGCTTCTTTTGTACAATGAATCTGATGCTATTGATAAAGTGCTATATTTTTGTATCCATGTTTGTTACATGTCATATTTTATAATTGTTATAAATTGATGCATTTTAAAGAAAAGAAGAAACTATGAATAAAAATATTGAAAATAATTTATTTGTTGTCGTTATTATGTCGCCTGCAACGTGTTGCAAAGCGACATATAGGAGTTACTTTGACACCATCGTCGTCCAGCCTCGTCGTCATGCGGCGTCACAACAGAAATTTTCATTGCATTTTTTCCGGGCAACTACATGTCACACAGCCTCTTGATTTTTGGCATGTAGCTTCCATAGTACTATATGGTGTAAAGCGATTGTACGCTGTAATTCATCTAGTTTACCGAATATTTTAAGAAGACGCAGGCGACATATATAAGTCGTCCATGGAAGACCGCCATTCTAGTTTCTAAAAAAGAAACATGAAAAACAAAAATTACAAATTTAAGTTACAGGCAAATACAGGTTTTGGCTGTTTTGTTTTGAAGTTGAATGTTTTGTCCTCTACATGTACACATATTCCACATCTCAATTTTTTAAATTGCACCTGTCACGCCTTCTATGAGCTTCTATGAGCAATACAAAAAAAATGTGTAGCGAAATCATATCTTCAACAAGGAATGGGTATAGCAACATTCAAAATATATGATTTTTTTATTGATTTGCGCATGTTAATTTCCCAGTGCAATCAGAAACAACAATCAATTACTAGTAAGCAAAAAGGGGGGATTTGACGGGATCAGGGAGCGGTTTAGGTTGCCTCTAGAAAATTGAAGCCTTTGTAAAAGCACTATACTTAATGCAAGTTTGTAAACTTTGGTCCGCCATGTACCATAGAAGAAGAAAAAGAAGAATGTTTTATAAACCAAAAGCATGGACCCACAAGGGGCGTGATACAGAGCAATTTTACACAATGTAATAACAATTACATAGGAAGTATATAATTATCACTAGACGAAGTTGTCTACAAAGCGACTTATATATGTGCCAAGGATTATTGAATGGGGTATAATCCTGTCACATTGCATGCCAGGGTCATATGGCAAAATTATACAGAGAACTTATTCGCAAACTATTTAAGGAAAATTGCCACGTTCCTAACAAATTTCATGTTTCGATCACACATTGCGTACCACTGCGTGTTTCGATAAGAGTAGGTTTCCTAGTATATATAAAATATCATATGGCTGTTTTTATATCATATCTCATATCTTCCCGAGACGCCAATATCATCCCGAGAGCTTTAGCTCGAGGGTATGATATTGGTCGAGGGAGATATGGGGTATGATATGAAAATAGCCATATTATATTTTGTTTATCATATATTTTAAGAATATAAAGAATTTACATATTCAATATTCTAATTTGACTAAATAATGGAGTTATTTATGTTGTTTCTTTTATTAATGCACACAAAAGTTCATAAAATTAAGTTTGAAAATGTCTCCTCTTTTCCTTCTGATGACAAGTTTACAAAATAAAGTTGGATATATTTAGTTATATGTATCTATTTTAGTATATATCTTTGCATTGAGGCGATAGAGTTTTTTTTTTTATTAACTTCCACTGATGCATACAGTGTTTTTGTGACGTTTCCATAAAATAACCAAAATTTAAAATTTTTTAAATGCCTCGCTAATGCTCGTGTCATATGCATATGCAACTCGAAAAATCTTTTTTTAAGGGCAAATTTGATTTTTCTTTAAAATTGGGCATTTTAATTTTCTAGGGTATGTTATTGATTTTTGGGGTGTGATATTGATTTTAGGGGTGTGTTATTGATTTCTAGGGTGTGTTATGGATTTTCAATGGGTATGATATGAAAAGACAGTGATATGGCTACAATCATCTGTTTGGTATAGAATATCTAAAAAGGCTGTATTATTTAGTAAATATATGATAAAAAAGGATATCACCCCTTTTCGATTGCCGTTGTGTCTACATCCCACTTCATGGGGACATCTTCATTTTATCATACCTTTCATGTTCATGTCCATTGTTTTAATAGCCTCATTCATGCATGCTGCATGCATTTGGGGAATCAAAGCAAATAACTTTTGTCAGCGTATTGTCTTTCGTTATTTCGAATACCATTCATTCATACTTTAATTCCTCTCTTACAGATATTTATATATATGTAAGATACAGTAGATTACATAAACACAAATACAAAATATATGTACGTGTAGTTTATTTTAGCAACAGTATTTAAAAATGAGAGATATGTTATAGTCAGTAAGGTAGATTAAAATTGAAATTAAAAAAGAAATATATCATTATTTTCCAATCAGGTCTAAATTTACTGTTCAACGAGAGAATGTGTGCACCCAGCATCACACAAATGTTTATAAAAATTTCAATCAATTTCGTCTAGACAATTTTCGGATAGTTCATCACATTTACTAAGCAGGATATATAACAGTCTTATGGAATCATTACAATACAAATTGTCAAGAAAAAGGTAGGTTTGGATTCCAAAAATCTCTAAAATGCTGTACCAATAGTTTTCTCGTAAGTTAGTCGTGTTCGAACAAAATAAAACAGAATGTCCTACTGGGTCCTTGTAATCACTTCCGCATCTAAGACCGTTTTTGTAGTCCGTTTGTTGTACACATGTTACAACTTTGGCCATAAAAAGTGCTCGTTCAAGTTCATAATAAACCTGGGTCGTTGTTCTTTTTTTGTCATCAGATGACGTGTGCCTAAGAGGTCAGGCCACACTTCATGCATGTTAGGCGCTTAATCTTCCAAATCACCAAAAAAATGATATTGAATGTGTTATTCGTCTCTCTAAATTATATCATATCTCTATGTAATGATTTAGATAAATAACTGACATTATAAGGGTAGACAGCAAAACTTAATAATATATCGCTAATCTAAAATACTGATTTTATCTTGCGAATAAATCCGAATAAAACATCGACACCATAATGAAACTATTGTTTTTCTCAAACATAAGATTTTGTGAACTTGAGGTCAAGTACCGTATTTCACAAAAGTGACAATCGGTGCATAGTGAAAAATAAAAATTTGTTCAAAAGATACGTTCAGCATCTGTTTACTATCAAAACAATTGTAAACAGAGTAAGGAAGGACCGACAAAAACCAACGTGTCTGGTTTCAAGCTGTAAATTGGTAGCAAACATTTCTGGTATTCAATGGTCGTGTTTAATGAGTTAAGGCGTGTCGGGAGGACGGACGGTAGGCATTATATGACTGGTTTCCTGCCAAGAAGAAATGTAACGAGAATACTCACTCGCTTCAGGCGTTTTTCGTTTCACTTTTTAAGGTACAAACATGATTTTAACTTATTTTTAATTACTACACCTGTATCGAAGAAGTTTCATTTTTTTCTCAAATTTGTAAGAACAATTATCTTGTAACGCCATTGGTTATTTTCAAATAAAAACATCCGGATATGAAGCGTGAATTATATCCATTTAATGATGCCACTCACTATAGTCCGTCAAAATTGAACGTAAACAAAAATTGAAATTTAATTTATTTTTCCCATGATTTTCATGAAATCTTGTTATTATGTGATTTAAGAGGGTTTAAAATATTGAAGTATCGGATTTAGTTGACCACCCCTTTTTGTATTTAATTTGTTGTTACTAGGGTTCAGAAAAAGGTAAATTATGTTTATTTACGGGTACGCTGTGAGCAAAGGACTCACAAGAGTAGAAATCTAAACATTGCTTTGCATCAATCAAGAAAGTTTGACGCGAGTACCTCTCACTTTAAGAAATTAGAATCTGCTGAGAGCCCACATCTTTTACAAATACAAGAACTGACTTCAAACGAAAATACTTTATATACTCAGTCGAGACGGCAAATTCCACGGATCCAGTACTGCCCTTTTCATTGTAAATGACCCCACGAAAGAGGTTTGGCATTGAATCCTCGTTAGAAAGGTACGTTTCTCAAAATTAAAAGTAAGCCCGGGCTAGACATTCTGTAAACTACAGCATTGGGTGAGAATGTGATAACATTTTCTTTCAGCTCAACTAATTAATTTTATGTGCATTCGATACCCCTTTAATAATTTGAAAAAATAAGATTCTTGATTCATTGTAAAGACAAGTAGAAAGTCGTTTAAAATAATATATAGATTGCAAATGAAAAATGAGAATTGAGCCGTCTGAGCTATTTGTATATATGGCTAAATATATAATGGCTCAATGGAGAGGTTGCAGTTTTTTTTTAGCTCACCTGGCCAAAGGCCATGTGAGCTTATGCCATCGTCGTCCGTTAACAATTTCAAAAATCTTCTCCTCTGAAACCACTTCACCAATTTAACTGAAACTTTGCAGGAATGGTATATGACATGTTGGCAACAAACGATCGTCATTTTGAAATGATTCGATAAAAAACATGGCTGCTGTTACTAAAAATAGAACATAGGGTAAAACCACTTAAAATGCCATATAACTCAGCAACCATAACAGTTGCAAAAATCCGAAGGATTTAAGCATTTCAGAATGAAAAGCTCTACAAATGTCTCCTTTTGGTCGAAGTTGTCAGATGACCCTTGATAGAGGATATGGCCCTTTAAAGGTCAAAAATAGGGTTTTTACATGTTTTTGCCCTATAGAATGAAAACTATTGTAGATAGAGAAAAACTGTTAAGCTCTACAAAAGTCTCCATAAGATCAGTTGTCAGATGACCCCTTATAGGGGTTACAGTCCCTTATTGGGCAAAATAGTGTTTAATGAAAACTATTGCATGTAGAGAAAAGCTGTTGATTGCATAAATGTTCATCTCATTTAGCTCTACAACAGTCTCCATCGGGTCGAAGTTTTCAGATGACCCCTTAAAGGGGTTACAGCCCCTTAAAGGCGAAAAAAAGTGTTTTTGGCCTATAGAATGAAAACTTTTGCAGAAAAAGAAAAGCTGTTGCTTGCTAAGTGTTCAACTTATTTAGCTCTACAAAAGTCTTCATATGGTCGAAGTTGTCAGATGACCCCCTTATAGGGGTTACAGCCCCTGAAAGGAGGAAAATAATGTTTTGGCCTATTAAATGAAAACTATAGCAGAAAGAGAAAAGCTGTTGCCTGCTGAAATGTTCAGCTTATTTAGCTCTACAAAAGTCTCAATAGGGTCGCAGTTGTCAGATGACCCTTTATAGGGGTTACAGCACCTCAAAGACGAAAAATAGTGTTTTCTTGGCTTATACAATGAAAACTATAGCAGATAAAGAAAAGTGGTTGCTTGCTTAAGTGTTCAGTTCATTAAGCTCTTAACAAAAGTCTCCATAGAGTCATAGTGTTAAGACAGCGCATAAAAATAAATTTTGCACATTTTTTGCCTACAGAATGAAAACTATTGCTGAAAGAGAAAAGCTGTTGCTTGCTTAATGTTCAGCTTATTCAGCTCTACAAAGTTCTTCATAGGGTTGACATCAAGACCAGGTGAGCGATTCAGGCTCCTGGGAGCCTCTTGTTCATGTACATATGATTTTTGAAAAAGCAGTTTTTTTATAGATAAATGACATTTTTCAGAAAAAATAGTCCATCTCGGGCTGACATGCTTGATCCGACACTGATGTTGACCAATCAACATTGGTCACCCTTTCAAACGGAATCATTACAACAAGCTGCATTCGATTTCTTCAATGATCTTAAGGTTCTCGCCTATTATGGCATTATCAAAACTCACAAATCAACAAATATTCCTGGCGTACAAAAACAAAAAATACTAACTCGGTATAGACTCTAAAATCACTAATTTGTTGAATATAAGACATAAAAAGGGTTAGAAATGTTATATCATGAATGTAAAGCCTATACTTTTAGACCAACATCGAAACACGTGTTCGAAGATTACTCATGGTTCATGTAAAGATGGCTATTGTTCCCACCCCTTTGACAATGGCTGTGTTTAGTTGAAATGTAACACTGCGAGTGTAATGATCAAGTAACACTTGTATACCTCCCTTATTTCCATAAATTACAAGAAATTCCTCACCGATAACAAGCAATTTTACAATTTATTCAAGGTCCATAAATTGGGTAAAAAATTTGAAAAATCTGACATTGATTTTTTTCTGATTTGATAAAACACCTGCATCTGACCAAAACCTTTGTAGGTGTAAAATAATCATATGAGAAAGACATTGCCTCAAAAGCTCGCGTAGATACAAAAATATAATCTATTCCATTGATAATTTCGAATAATGCCTGGGACGAGATAATTTGGGACGATGTATTACTATTTCCCGCAATTTTTCAGCACGCGCAGACATTTTAGAAAACTTCCGAAAATCCAATGTTTCCTGTGACAGAACGATTTTTCTTCCATAGTATTTTGAGTCTCGTGCAATTTGGCATACTTTCTATATTAAAGAGCTCGCTACGTTCGCATATAATCTGTGGACAATTACCGGAAAAGGAAGAGGGTTATTTTTTTTTACAATTTTCTGCATTTTCAAGCTATAAAAATCCTCAATCGCCTACTGTCCTTTTAACCGGTTAGCCTTCGACACGCCTTCGAACACCAGTGACTATTGTCTGAATATACTCGATATACAAGTAGATGCACCTATGAGATTGATGTCAGCAAACAGGGACTGAGAGCCGGTGGTGTAGTGGTAAACGCGTCGGGCTACTAACACCAAGGTTCGTGGTTCGATCCTCGTCAGGGGTGAAAATTTCATGAACCATTTTTCCGACCCTCTCTTGACACCATTTGCGAGGGTGGTCTCAAGGAACGATGCTAGTCCTTGGAGGGACGAAGAAATGTTGTCTAATGTATGTGGAGAGTAATACCCCATGCACGTTAAAGACCCCTTTGGAGAGTTCGATAAGAGTAGGCTCATTGGGGGCCGCTGCAAAGGCCACACTGGCAAACTGCATGCTAGCTGGAGATGGATTTACATAAGCATTAAGCTTGTTTCCTAATCCAGGATAAATAAATATGTTTAAACTAAACAGAAACTGCTCTCTCTTCCAGAACACCTAGGTCTACTATCTTTAGTCGGAACGACGCTATTCTTATAAGATTGTAGTATTGTGTTTGTATGTTTTTTTTTTTTTTTGGCGGGGGGGTGTGATTTAGATTTTTTATTTTTATTTTGTTCGTTTTAAGTCTTGTAATTGTCTCAAACGATTTTGTCTTTATTTATCGCGAAGCATCGTTGATGTTTCTTGGTTTTTCCACAAAAAAAATGTTGAAAATTTGAATATTCAGACATGCAGCATAACGCAAGTGTCTTTCGCTATTTCATCCCGTCTATATAAAAGAATTATCATAACCATTCTCACAACCAATGAAACGCTTACGTTTGGCTTTTTTTGGGGAGGATGTTTTGTATCCAACATCCAAAGCAAAATTTCAAAACTCTTTAAGAATGACTATCCGGGTACATATGGCTATATCTGACAAAGAAGTCTTCACTTTATGCATATAACATGTAAAATAATATTTTGAACGCGAGAAAATTTAATTAAAATTTAATTAATTTTTATGTACTTATCACTCATATATATGACAGCTTCTTTTTAATTAACAGTTTTATGGCTGAGAAATTCGTGATCCTTTTATTTATAAACAATGCATGCATAAAGCTAGCTGTTTTGATTATAAGTATAAAGTTTCTTGTGTTTTTCTTGAAAACAAAACACAAACGCAGAAAAACCTTTGCTGCAGATATATTATCTAAAATTTCTAAAGAATTTATTGGAACGTTTAGATAGTTTAATAATCCAAAACATAAATTATTCTTTAAAAAAAAACTTTTGCGATTTTTAAAAAAGTTTACTTGGAATGGTATTTTCAAGGAAATTCAAACATATTTTAAGTACACGTTTACTTTCATCATCATAATTTTGAATTTTAAATGTTAAATCATAATTTTAAATTTCAAATTAATGGAAATGTGAAAATATATTATCCTATGAATGTTTCATCAGAGCATAAATTTTATTATATTTGTCAAAATGAAAAACCGTGAGAAAATTTCTGAAAACCTCAAAACCAGCAGGTTGAAGTGTTTATTCTTTTACTAAACTAGCTCTCCATTTATGTTCAAATTTGTTGTGATTAAAAATAAACACCAAATGTTATGATAACGCTCTCCGTTAAAGGAGGTAAATTTACTAAGTTTTGTCTTCGGCTTTGTAAAGTGTTGATGGTGACAGTCATAATCGGCACGTTTTCTGAGCAGTAATTTCGGAATCCATCGGTCATTGTGGTCAGAAATGATGAATTACTATCAGAACGATCATGCAGATGGCCACATCTTTAAAAATGATATTCAAAAATAAAGATAACAAAATTATCATAAATCATAAAAGATCATATTTCTACGTTTTTGACATTATTCATATTAAACTCAATTTTCCTTTAAGAAATATCATGACCCTAAACGACCCGGGTATCTAGGCGTGATGTCCTAGCAAGATTTGGTGGTCAAGACCTCGCAATTTAGATCCTACCTTTTATAAACATCCGATGAACCCGAACGGTTCCGGATGTCACTTGCGATGCCCCAAAGAAAACGAGCTGGTCAAGATCTATTGTTTGATCAGAATCGTCTTATATATGACACGAGCTAAGAGGTTATAATGGCCTAATGTACCTTAACCTTAAGGTCAATACAATATTTCTGAGAGTTAAGCAATAATGTTTAGGGGGGTCAGATTTTCAAAATAATCCTTATTCTAATAGTGCCTAAAAAATTTCAGTTTGTTTTTACTTATATTTTTCTTTATTTTTTTGTTGTTGTCCAAATGAATGGGGTCGTTTGAACCCCTCGGAAGTCCGCCCCCTGGCTGCGGGCATGTATTATACCTACTTGAATATTACTGTATATACACTTTTACATCACTAGAAGGTTTGGTACCAAAAAACCTGGTTCAACATAAAGGCGCCATGTCCGTGAAATGCCATTTCCGGAAACCCAAGGATTCTTTTCTTGCTTACTCATTCAGCAACCCTGGGTCATTTTGTATGATTTTGTTCGTTTGTGTGTTCTTGATATGATGTTCAACCTTCTTTAAATTTCGGCGCAGAAACATGTTATAATTGCATTAGAAAAATGTAATGCGACCAATGAGAAAGCTCGATACAAAATTGTCAAAAAGAAAAGGAATTCCATGTGTTATGACCAAAAGTAATGAATGAGTAAACGAGAGAAGAACCCCTTGATTTTCGAAGATGTGGAAATGCCTGTACCAATTTGTGATAATTTTGATTCACTAAATGTCAAAAATGGTCAGAGTGACTAAGTCATTGGAACGTTTAGATAGTGACAAGGACTACCTTATAAGTCTTGCGTTGACTAGTTGCATTGTCATTGCGAGGACAGTCACTCTGACTATCAAAACTTGTCGCAGTGACGTTTGGCTTTCAGTGTTCTCATTTCTCCGATATAAGTACTTTAGTATATCGTCTGCTTTTCTTGGGCATTTTGCTACTTATTTCCCTTTAAATTTAATTTATGTCATTTTGTTTTATTTTAATGTGAGTGAGTGAGTTGGTGTTTTACGCCCTTGCAACGCTAGATAGGTTATTTAAAGGTGATGAACATGAAAAGGGGTGATAAAATGAACATGAAAAAGGGATGATAAAATAAACATGAAAAAGAATGATAAAATGAACATGAAAAAGGATGATAAAATGAACATGAAATGATGATGATAAATAAACATGAAAAAGGATGATAAAATGAACATGAAATGATGATGATGATAAAATGAACATGAAATGATGATGATAAATGAAATATTGGGATGAGATGGGGACAAAAAGGAACAGTAAATTTTGAAGAACCACAGGAAAAGTGGAGAGGTGGGTAGAGGCGGAAAATTTTCCTTTGTGGTGCACTACTTGGCGGTCCACAAAGGATTCTTATACGTGCATGAAGCGTGGCACTCTCCACACACGTTGGCCCACTATGTTCAGCGGTCAGGGTTTCCGTATCATAGACCTGACAACCCCCGCCGACCACCCTATTCAGCCACCTAGGGTAAGCACTTGGTCGCTCTGTAGTCTGAGCACTGACCCGACGTCAGAATCCCACGACTTACGACAAGCTAGGCTCAGCTGCGGGCCTAGTCGCCACCCGGGCCCCGCACGGGACTTTGATTTGAACGAACACATGATGTATTCTAGAGATATAAGTATATATTTTTTAAATCAATTATACAAAGAGAGAAGTTTAGTCTTTTCTTCTTGAAAATTTGTAATTGCTTTTATTGGCCTTGTACTTTTCTACTTTGAGATTTAAAAACGAAACTTTCAAAATACCAATGTTTAAACCCGTTTTATCAAAGACTTATGTTATAAGGTAACCAGTGATGAATTTTTTTCACATTTGCATTCGTTCATTCATGTAAAATCTGTAATGAACTTTTCAACGAATATGAAATAAATAAAGATTTCAAACATGGTTCAAAGGTATTCTTCAGTGGATACTGGACCAATCATTTAGCTTGGAGGGGATGCCTTGTTTTTTTTTGTTTTTGTTTTTGCCATGACGTTTCTTTTCGCACAGAGCGCTTAAGAACTATTTATTTTGAACACGTAATAACAAAATGAATAAAAGGCTTCGCCGAGCACAGCATGATACGACCGCAACATGTCGAACCCTGAACATGATGCGCCCATTATGGATAGGCATTTGCTCTGGACACATGCAGCCCACGGTGGACAGACAAAGTTTTTCGACACATGCAGCCTTTGGTGGACTTCCAAACGATATTTCACAGGGATTTCTTTTTTTCAAAAGCAGACCAAAATAAATTACATTTACAAAAAAAAATTACCCCTTTTGGCCCTAATAAAGGATATCTGCTACCTTTTATGTTTGCCCCTTTTGGTCCCTAATGGCAATTAGGGGGAGGGGAGTGTTTTGTATATATTCACTATTTGACAAGAATTAATAAGCACACATTATTTTCATCGGACAACAAATAAAAAAAAAGTTTCGATTTTAGCCCCTTTTGGCCCCTAATTCATTACGGAAAAAGCGGGTGTTGTAATAATTAAATATATATATACATGTATATATATAATGTCTCATTTTTTATCCACTATCTGACAAGACTTATCATGCAAAAAAAATCATACCAGAAATAATAAAGTTGCATTTTTTCCCATTTTTGGACCCCTTATTTCTAAATGAAAAAAGTGGACCCCTAAGATCAATCCCAGATATGGTTTAATTTAAATGCATATCATTGTCTTTTATAGCAATGTGCCAACCAGAACCAAAATTATTGTGGGAACAAATAATATATTTGAATGTTTTGCCTCTTTTGTGTAAAAAAAAATGGGGACCCCTAAAATCAATCCCATTCATTCTTTTATGGTATGAAACATTATAGTAAAATTTCACAGCATTTGCTAAATTAAAGCATAAGTTATAGCGGGAACAAACAAAAATGTATTATTTTTTACCCTTTTAGGTCCCTAATTTCTTTGCAGTCGTATAAAAAGACAGAATATCATTTCATAACCTCTGCTGTAAAAAAATACCATGGGTTCCGCTGGATTTCATATTGTTTTTATACTAACCTTTTCTGCTTGAAAGCGATTCAAAATAATTCTAGAAAAATACTAAGGCCTTTCTTCAAGTTAAATGACGATTATGAAAATTATGAGTTCAATACTCATTTTTGCTATGAATTATGGTGCATGTATCAACAAAAACTGGTAATAAATTGGAAACATTATGTGTGTGTGTGTGTGTGTTGGTGTTTAACGCCCTTTATCGACGCACCTGGGTCATGTAAGGGCGGTCAGTTTTAATGATGGAGGAAACAGTAGTACCCGGAGGAAACCACCGACCTTGGGCAGGTAAAATAGTTGGGGGAAGTCCCTTTTTTGTTAAATACCAACGGGACTCGAACAGCAGCTCAAAGGCGATCGGCTAGTGATCAATAGTGTGGTATTTAAACCAGAGCCTTAGACCACTCGGCCACCCAGGCCCCCTGGAAACATTATGATAACAACTCTGCTTATGTTTTATGAATGGGGGAACTTTCTATACCTTAACTTAAAACAAAATGAAACTTCGTACAAATAACATTAAAAATTAAACTCGTCAAAACGATTGAACAAGTGATGATATTAAAATATACAATTGTTCATATTTTTTTTTTACTAAAAATTTCCCAGTTGTTTTTAAAATTCCTCTGAAACATAAGAATTCGTATCGCTAAGAATAAAATTGCAACATTTTTATCCAACAATTCGGCTTTTGCCCAAGGTTGAAGTTGATCAATGCTTCTAATACGAATTTTTTGACAAAACCCACCAAATACGTTTTTTGATTATTTTCCATACATTATTACTTAAATTTAGCATTTTACAAATGTAGCAATTAAATTCAAAGGAATCATTACTTTCCATTACATTCTAGTAAGAATTATCCCTCCAAAAAAATAATAAACGAAAACGGAAAAAGAAATAAATGGCTGAAACTATTTAGCACTCTGACAAGACTGATTTGTCTTTATTCCTTAAATTTTCAATAGACACGAGGCCAAGTAACAGTTTTTTTTATTTTTCAGTTTAAAGTTCATATCTAAACTTGCTAAAAAATAAAGACGTTTCGTGGCGGTCTCGTGGGAGTATATAGCTGTCTTATTTTGTTTGATAAAAATTGTATTGGTTAATAACTATATCCTCTTAGTGAAATCAAGTTTCGCACCAGATGCATTGAAATAAAATCTCTGAATTGAAAAATAAGGGTTTGCATTAAAATATTTATATAAATGATATATTGAAAGGCTTCACTAGGCATGTAAATGAGTCAAATTAAATCGGGGCTGAGTGAATGACTCCTTTTATTAAAATTTTGAGATCATACGGCATAATATCCCTATAATAATATATTAGTATATTTAAGATTATTATTCCCACAAAATTATAGGTAGCGAGTCTTAATTCGGGTTCTTTCATCCCGTGGGAAAGCCAGCAAGACCATAAAACTGTGAAAACCCTAAAGAAATAAGTTATTGAAAGTTTTAACAATGTAATAAATGATCATTTTATACGTTTTGACAGTTGTCCTTGCTTTATATTTAAAGAATATAACTTTAATTATGTCACCTTGTATAATTATATTGATAAAGAATTTGGGGGATCTCCATTAAAATTTTCAAAGCAAATCATTGTTGCAATATCTGCGCAATAGTGAATCAGAAATTTCATGGGATCTGTTTCATTTTCTGATTCTGTACTTTTATATAAAAATAAAAAATAAAAATGAAACACTTTGATTTCGATCAAAGAACTGTACAAAATCCACTTTAAGGCATAAATACTAACGCTTGTATGTGCGCTATATGTATATATATTTTTTTTCAATTTTCTGCATTTCGTATTTATTATCTCTACGCTATCAAAAGCGCAGGATCATGTTTTTGTTGTTCCGTGCAAAACAATCTCTTTAACCACTAAGGGCATATAGATTAAACTTGGGTCATTGGTTGCTTTTTTGGTACATTTGGATTATTCCAGCGGTTCTTAAATTTGTATTATGTCCCTTGGGACTGGGGTCTATAGGTAGCCTAAGGGCATGCAATTATATTTTTTAAACATGTATTGTCAGTATTCCTTGCATGAATGTAATTAATTGATAAACCAATACATATTGACAGACTGTACATTTTTGAAAAAAAAAGTATTAATTGAAATTAAGAGAGTTTTTTTTTGCTTTTCACATGCACCAGCTTTTGAAAATCGGTGTTTGGTACATGTTTTTTATATGTTCAAATTGATAAAACTTTTTTATTTTCTGCAAAAAAAGAAACATTTTCTCCCCAAAATGGCACGGTATACTTTTAATAAAAAAGACTCTTTTGATTTTGAAAACAGGATACACAGTCAAAACCTTGAACAGTGACCTCGCACCTATAGTTGGTATCTTGTAAAGTCTGAATGAATTTGTATTTTCTTTCAAAACCTAGCCTTTGATGGAAAAAGAAGTTGTGCTTTCTCATAAAATATAGATCTAAGCATATAATTTCAAAAATAATTCTTCTTTCAATTAAAGAGTGTCCCCTATTGATAAGAAATATGAGTCAATGGCTCTTCTTCTTATTCAGGTCCTCTCCCCTGTTGCATGTTGTGTTATTTTGTAAATTTTTGGACAATACCGACAAAAGCCTCGCAGGTGCGAGTTCAACGGGAACTGGACACTTAAGTCACACTTTTATCTCACGATATTGTACGCGACTTCTTTCATCTCTTTTTTATATATTTTACTCAATTGTCATCGTCTCAAATAAATATATAATTATCTGCATATTTTATTTAATTAGCTGCATTTAAAAAGGACTTCCCTTTTGTTAAATGTTTATATGATGTTGTCGCTATTTCTTGGTCCAAATTGGTTCTTAGACGCACCTGATATTGATCACCGAAGCGCTTTATGACAAGATAAATACCCCCATGATAACAATCTTTTAAATGAATAAGAGTTCTCACTCCTCTATCATTATTTATCAAAATTAAAGAATAAGTTTTCAAATTTCTTTTGATATGTCTATCAACCAGCATTGCGAGTTTCAATTTTGAGCCCCTTTAAACTATTTTAATTATCCAAATTACATACTGTATATTTTTAGGGGTTGTTACTCTGTAACAATAGTTATTTTGTAGATCCGGTAGAATTAAGTAACACGTGAGTTTACCACGGACCAGTAACATCTTATGAAATATTCAATGCGGTCTGGCAATAAAAATGGCTCGTGTTGAGAATTAAAAGTAATTGCACCTTTTTATGGTATTTTCGAACTGAATTTTATTTTCTTTCTCAAAGAAACTGGCGCATTCCGAAATGGTCAACCTTTTAATTTAGTGACATTGTATTCATATTGCTAACATAATAATAGGAAAGTTCTAAGTTTATCTCACTTTTTATCACTGATACCATCTTAATTGAGTGTTTTTTCGGGTAGATATAAAAGTGAAAATAAAAGACTACGACGAGAACCCTTGTAATATTGTGAAATCGCACTATAATAACACAATCATAAATTTTGATTTTTATCAAAACCAACCTTTCACCTTAATGGCAATTTGCTAGAAAAAGCTTTTAAGCCTTAACAAATTGTCCTTTTTTCAAATATTTCCAACATAAATAAATTTTGAATAATCATTGTGAAATTTGAAGATGCAAAACGTTAAAATATCTGAAGAACAACTTCTTTTTTTGTTGTATCATAAAAAACAAAATTTTTGGATAATAATCATCGTAAAAAATGATGACTAAAAGTGAAAATATGATTAACCCATGACAAATTTTAATAAAACATAAAAAGAAGGCCTAAACTTCTACATAAAATGCAAAATTTATTATTTTATTTTTATTTTGTTTTGATAAGAAAAAATCTCTAATTCTGGACCGGGGGAGCCCAGCAATCAGAGAGTAATCGTTATCAGTGATATTGGTATTACAAGCAAGCAATTGAGAATAGAATATGATAAAGAGTAATATGATAGAGAGGGACTTGTAGCAAGTTTAGTTTCATCTCTGTGTTGTAGGTTTGCTGTTATCCCTAATAGGAACATGTTTGCATCAATTAAGGTATTTATTACAACTGTGCGCCTGTAAAAGTATATTCTATAGCACAGTGTATGCGACAATAACGGAATTAGTGACGGTCAAGGGAATTGGGTGTGGTTTCGTTATCTTTGGAATGGAGTTCTAAGAAATTAGTTTGTTATATTGCGTTACTCCCAACCAGCACGATTTCGGTTATATCAGGGAGATATACATGAAACCGGTGATAAAATGAACATGAAAAATTGAGGAAGTAGATACAAAATGCCAATAGGGAATGTGAGTTTTGACTGTCACTGGAAAAAAGGAGGGATGGATAGGGCTATAGTCAATTAAGCCCTCTTGCATGGAGACCATATGTGCTAGGAACCTGGCATTTTTCCCCCAACACGGTTCACCACTATTGATTGTAGTCAGGTTTTCTGCATTATTGGCTGACGACCCTGGCATTAATTATGACAGGGTTTCCCCATTGAACCACCCCGAGCACACATCCTAATCGCTTTGTGGACACACATCCCAATCGCTTTGTTTTTTTCCCGCGCTCTAATGTGAATTTTACCGCCAAGCTTTAGCACTATTTGCCACCCGGAATGTAGTTACACTCCTTACGCTAAATGTTTTGAAGGGTACATGATATAAACCATTATAAAACATTTCTGTTTTTTGTTGTTGTTTTTTTTTTGGGGGGGGGGGGCAAATAATGAGGGAACTTGGTCTCTTGTTCCCCCACATGCGAATCAGTGCATCTGGGAATAAAAGCGTAATTTAATAAGTGTATGCACTCTGATGGCGGGATAATATAAAAGGACATCTAAATCGACATCTTTAATGAGATTCGTGTCAAAATATAAAACGAAATCAGCACATGGTTTGCATTTCAAATAAAGGTTTTGTCAACTTGACACCGGACACATTTTATCTGATGTTGGTCTCTAATAAAACTGGTTAAAATTACTATTGTCCTTATGCTTTTTTATGAATAAACAATTTAATTGGCATAGAATGGACTTGACCTTTCATAAAATACACGGACAGGACGCCAAAGGTTTATTAAAATACAAGTCTGTAAACAATGTTTTGGACACGTTCCCAGGGGGTAGTGACAAAAAAGTCAAGGGGTCAGACTGTTATTACAGACACGAGGAAACTTCTCATCATTATTCTGGGCCTGAGTTTAGCCAGGAACAATATGTCTACGACCTCGCCTAAGCGCGTGGCATTCTTGTCGAGTTCAAAGATCAAGCAAACTGACGGCCGCACAGGCTTAAATTCCGAAACGGCATTCACAGTCCGACTTTTTATTCATTATCAAATTTATCCTTTTGATCTTCTGTGGAATGTCCAAACACCAACAAAAGATGAAGTTTTAAAAAGTACGCCTAATGACCGGTTATAGCTTAGGACATTGTCCAGTCGTCCGTCCGTGGTCAGTTTTATTACATTATAATCTGTGTTGTCATCAAGCAACTTAAGGAATATCTATATTGACCATCGATTTTAACGACTTAAATCGTCCGTCGCATTCTTAGGCCGTCTTAACATGATAAATGTTTATTGTTAGGTGATCGTATCCCTTGTCATTAAGGAGATTTTCAAAGATTATCCGAAGTATGATTTTGTCCAAAGCTCCGAGGCTAATCGTCGTGACGCATCGAACTTTAGTGCAGTTAAATTATTATTCAATAGGACATAAAAACTAACAATGTACTAGAGAGACGGAGACTTTCGACACGCCGCTTATATTGCTAGGGACTTATCGGTGAACGTGCTTCTGCTTCTCGTTTGGCGCATTCACCAGGGTACTGTAGACAATGAATATCACACAGAAGTGAGAATCCAATAAATGATATGATTTTAGCACTCAAAAAAGGCAATGGAAGACAACAGTTATCTGAAAACTGTTGTCTACCATGTTTTATCTTTCTTTAACATTTTCGTGGGTTTAACATTGCCAGTATTGTGTAATGACTCAAACAAATATTAATAGAGGAATAAATGTACATGAACCTTTCAGAAACAACTGGGAACACCCTTCACTTAAAGATGAAGCTGCCAACCATATGATTTAACTAATGGAATTCATCCAATAAATATAAACTGGTTAATGGAAAGAAGGATGTCCCGCTTAAAATACCCAAACTTGTCTATACAAAATCTAAGATTAATACTAGTTATCTATGCAGTAAGTTAGTCTAATTTATATTTGTGGTTTACCATATTGTAAAACGTGGACTGAGCCAATACACGACAAGAGGGTATACTCTTCTCTTCTATATATATATATAGATAATATAATATTCAGACGTTAAAGATCCCTGCTGCAAGTATAACACACGGTTAGAGTAGGGCCAGTAGGATCCCCATGCAGGAGGGTAAATTGTCCGTCCCTACCCATCACTCCGTTTTCCAGCGGCAGTCAAAACTCTCCTCCCCGATTGCCCTTATGTCCCCATTTCCTTCACTCCATCATCATTTCATGTCCATTGCACACATATCACCCCTTACAGTCGAAACCATACTGCTTGTAATTGGGAGTGAAACAATAACTAAATTACTTACTAACCAACCCCTGAAGAGATTTTCATAAGACTGCATGTACCACAGGACCTCCGAATTGAAAATTTGATCTCATGGATTTTCGGGTTTCCCTCCATCAAAAAATAGACCTACCCATATCTATCTACCCATTTATTGTGTGAATTAGCCATGGTCGTTAATTTATGTTCATTAATATGGCAATTTGGTTGTTTTTTGTGTGTGTATTTTTTAATATATTATATCTGTTTCTTCATATATATAGTTTTCGTTAGTTTTGACGGATTTTGCCTTGTTTATTTACTTACTTACTTTTGGTCACATTAAGGCTTTCTGTCCCCGTGCGGGGCCCGGGTGGCGAATAGGCCCGCATCAGAGCCTAGCTTATCGTAAGAGGCGACTAAGGGTCTTGGGATTCTGACGTCGGGTCAGTGCTCAGCCCACAGAACAACCAAGTGTGTACCCTAGGTGGCTGAATAGGGTGGCCCTTGCCGCGGGGGTTGTCAGGTCTATAATACGGAAACATTGACCGCCGACCATAGTGTGCAACGTGTGTGGAGAGTGTCACGCTTCATTCACGTAAAAGACCCCTTTGTGGATCGCCAAGTAGTGCACAACATAGGCTAAATTTTCTGCCCCTACCCATCTCTTTTCCTGTGGTTCTTCGAAATTTACAGTTCCTTTGTTTCCCACCACACCCCCATATTTCATTTATCATCATCATCATCATCATCATCATCATCATCATCATCATCATCATTTCATGTTCGTTTTATCATCCTTTTTAGGTTCATTGCCTGAAAATAACCTATATAGGTTTTTACGCACGGGCGTAAAACACCAACTCACTCACTCACTCACTCACTCACTCACTCACTCACTCACTGTGTTACATATCCAATTCGTTAATATATAAAAAAATAAAAGAAAAATACAATCATCTATGGAAATCAAATCTATTTGATGATAGAGAAGGTAGCCATGGAGGAAATAAGCTAAGAACATTTAGATTATTTAAAAATTCGATATCATTGGAAAAATATCTATTTATTCTAAAAGGGGATGAGCGTAGACTATTTACTAAATTTAGGGTTAGTGCCCATAATTTAGAAATAGAAAGGGGTAGATATTTTGGGGTGGAATTAAATAGTAGATCATGTAAATTATGTGATGGGGGAATAGAAGACGAAAAACATTTTCTTCTGCTGTGCCCAGCATTACATTCTTCACGTGAATATTATATTAATGAAATAAATAGTATTAATAAAAATTTCAAAGATTTGGATAATAATTCCAAACTCATATGGCTTATGTCATCAGAAGACACAAAAATTATAAAAATAACCAGTAAATTACTCTTTCAATTATATGGAGAGAGAAAGGCACTTATAAATAACATATAATAGTCGATCTATAGGTTAATCTCCAGTGGTTCACCCATCTCAATAGAAACAATATTTATGTTTGTTTGTTTTTTTTGTTCTTCTTAATTATAACAATCATTGTAATTATACTTTAATCATTGTATTTGATTCTTTTGTAATTTATCGGCCCAAGTAATTTGGGCGTCTTGATTGACAAATAAAGCATCTTGTCTTGTGTTATACTTATTAACTCCAGAATATTGCAAATATTAGTCAAAGACCTCATGGTCGAAAAATGCAAGACATGCATTATATATACAGTTATTTTGTAAGTTTTAAGGACTTTTTGGTGCATAAATGCATTGCATTAGTTATTTTCCCCTTTGACATTTGTACGACGCTCTTTATGTTATTGAAAGCAGTGTTTATTGAAAAAGTATATTGGTTTTTACAGTAATATAGACGTATTTACAAGTCTCTCAAAGTCATGAGACCACTATCTCATGATAGATATTTAACTAAGGGCATATACTGTCAAAACAGAACGTGCTAAGCAAATAGAGATTTGATTTTGTATTCAGGTTTAGGTAAACTTTATTAGGAAAAGTTAACTATATGCAAACTATGATCAAACGTCTTTGTTGAAGTTGGAAATTGTTGTATAGCTGTTGGAGTCTGTACTTAATTTATGTTTGTTTAAACTTTTGCATTAATTGAAAATTTTGCTGATCAAATATTGCACCGGCATTAAATAAATAACTAAAATAGTATCAGTTTTCAATGATCTTTCTTAGGAAACATGCACACAGACAGACTTCTTTGATATATGTACTGTTACAAGTTTTTCTTACAAACACAAATTGTGTAAAAAGGGAGCTTGAGAAAAATATATATATAGGGTCTTAAGAAAACCAAAAATCTCGAGCAGACTAGATCCAAGATAAGATGCAAAGTTATTTGAAAAAAAATCATACAAGAATTACATAAAACAAGCTGGTTCGGTGGTATCTTTAATCTCTAACTCTTGCATGAGGGTATATTGGAGGAATCCATCCACCAGGTTAGCGAGGAGAGTAGCACAGTCTGTGTCCATTGGAATGCCAATTTGTTGTTGAAAAATCGTCCCAAATGTGACAAATATGTTGTCAATAAGAAATCAAACATACCGAAACTTGGTCAAAAGCGAAAAAAAAACATGAAGAGCACATTAACGAAGCAACTAGCGCAAAACTATGCAATTGGATGGTTAGTAAAATACATTGTTTTCTATGTTTCAAACAATTGAAATGTCAAATGAAAATTTGAAAGATAAAGACACTGTTACACGAACATTTCGCCTTTGGTAGCCAACTTCATAATTGGTATAATTTATAATTTTACACGTGTTGTAAGAATAGGGTATAGCTCTGAATAATTCATCATGTCTTTAAACATAAGCGGCAGAAATTATATATTTTAAATGATTAAGGGACGCTTTCGGGAATACGATGAAAACTAAAAAAAATCGTAAGAATATTCGTTATACAACTTTAGAATGTCCATTTTACATCTTTACTACGTTCAAAAAGTTATTTCCACATCCTATGACTTTTTAGGACTTAGCATGAATGTAGTTGGAGCGGGCACTTTTAAAAAGTTTTATTTAATGTACGGTTAAAAGGCGCGAATTACAGTGAATCATTCTGTAATTACTCCGCCGTAAAAAAACGTCTATGGTAAGCGTGCCTCATAATTTGTCACGACATCTTGCAAATAGGTGGATACGTTTTGTTGCTATTTTGCTCGGACAAACATAAGAAGGAATTTTATGTCCATTTAATTAAGTCGTCCGTTTTGCTCTTGTTGACCCTAAGCAATAAGCGACCATAAAACGTTACTACTTTTTTGAAATTTTTACAACTTTTTGATTGCTTAAAGGTCCCGATCCCTGATGGTCGTAAATCAGAACGAACCTCCAAATATCTTTTCCCAAACAAACGCCTTTATTGAGAAACATCCTATAATATTTTAAATTTGACACATTAATAAATATAATGAGACCACAATGAAATTGCCCTGGACTAAATACATCATAAAAATGACGTTTTCGTCCTGGGATAACACCAACAAATGTGATTTGAAATTTATATACATTTAATCAGAGCCGTAGCACTAAATTGATACAAAAGATCTTCTTAGGTTTTATGTGATAAAATCCATTTATGATTAAATAATCGGAGGATGTTATGAGAATATGATATCTATGTTTTTAGAACTTTGATGCAAGGAAATTTTGCTTTTATTGAAAATAACCTGTTTCTGCTACACGCTACAACACTCTCCCTCCTTATAACCATTTTTGTAATCCCCCGATGATCGTACGTATGTCCCTAACACAGTCTTATCGTACGAAAATATCCCGTCACATTTTTAGCCGGGGTAATCGCTAGCGATTAGCCACGGCTATAGCTACGATAGCCTTTCGGTTAGCTGTCAAATGGTTTTTCCGGCGGTTCACCAAAAACTTATCAATTAAAATATCAATACACGCTTGCAATATAGCTCTTTTCCAGTTCTGTTTTTTCGTCACTCTACTCTCAACTATGTTTTAAAACTTATTTATTTAGTTTTCAAATTTTGTACAAGTATGTAAGACGCCTATCTGATGCGATAGCATAAAATGATTAATAAAGAATACAAAAGCGGATTGATACTTTGGGAGTGTTTCGTCGATCTCATTAGTGATGTCATATTCACTAATTTGCATCTCATTAAGTGTCAAATACACAGTGCAATAAACAATCATCGATGGACAGGATAATTTACCCAAAGTTCAAATCCTCATAACTTTTTTATTTGATCAGAAAAAATGGTTCTGTAAACTGTTCTTTGAATAAGAATTCATTCATATTTACCATAATTGATTTTGAAAATAAGACCTAAATATAGATTTACTGTAAAATTGTTTTTCTGGACCAAGTAATCTTTAGAACCACTGAATATATATTTATTTTCAAGATGCAAAACACAAACATTCGTTTTCTGAAAATGGAACAAAAAAAAACACAAAAACAAAAACAAAAACGCAATGTTTTAAGAGTTAGTTGAGGCAAATAGTTTTACACAAGAAAGTAAGTTGAAGTGGGCCAGCCAATTGTTATAAAGCTTTAATATGATGATTATATCTACTGGAGGAAGATTGGGGCTTGTGGCAAATGGGCTCAAATTGGTGTATTGACAAAACGGCGATAGAACTTTTATTATTCATTCAATTTTGAAAATTCTATTTATTGAATTCCTCATTAAATTCTGTCAACTTAATATGTCAATAGTTTTCATATATGATTGCACCGTTCCATTGCTACAGGGGACCAAAGACAGGCCACGCCTATAAAATCAACTTCGATTTTCAAAATCTTTTCTTTTATTGAAATCCTTGTGAAAATTCCTTTAACAAAAAATTAGCTTTTTATTTTTATTTTTTGCTACACATGAACGATTTAAAATTTGTAGATTACCCCGGCTACCAGTACTTTCAGTACTTTGATTCTTATAATACGTATCGTTAAAGACATAGAACCTATCGATTTGGCAATTTAAAAAAAATAATGAAATTCACACTATTTGAAGAATACATTGTAAAACCTTTGAAAAAAACTGTTAAATTTTCAAAAAACCTTCCATAAAGTATTCTTTTTGACGGAAAACTGAATAAAAAAACGCAGTGTCAAAAAACAGGACAAACTAATTATAGAATGTAAACACTTGCGGGTACCGGTAAACTAAGAAACGAAAAGTAACCAAACGAAACGGAGCGGAACAAAAACGATATGAAACGTAAACAGGAAAATAAGCAACCGAAATCTGTAAAGAAAAGAAACGAAATCGAGCGAAACTGGTAAAAAAAAGAAAACTGAATCTATTTTAGCCGACACCAGTCGCTTTTCTTAATTTACCGATTTCGTTTTCTCTTCGCCTCGTTTGGTTACATTTTGTTTAACAGTTTAACAGTACCCAGTTTACAAAAAGTAAATATTTATGCTGGACAATACTTAATCAACGCAAATAATTAAAATAAGATTATTTTATAGAAAACTGCAAAACATTGAGTTTTTATGTTGGTAAAGGTAAGTTTTAGATAGTATATTTTTGATATATGTACTTTTTAATCAATGTAAAAAATTACGAAATTGATAGGTTCTATGTCTTTAAGGTTCTCGCTCCGACTACAAAACCCCAAAACTCGATTGTAGAAATGTGATACATGTATTACCAAATAGTTACAATTAAAGTAAGAATCTATATTTAATCTTCTATAATAAATGTCTAGTATATAATCAAACAATATTACTGTTATTTCAACCCTGAAAATCATCTGACAAATGATTTTTTTGTGCCCTCAGCGAGGATCGAACTCACAACATTGGCGTACGCGCCTAGCTAACAGAACAGAGGTTATAACCACTTCACAATCCTAGGCTCCTCAAAAGAAGAGCTTTCGTTTGGGTAGTGTTACTTTTCCCTGCGAAGTACAATTACAACTTGTTATGTTTATCTTCCATAAAGTATACAGATATTTATAAATATTTACAGGTACTATGTTGGTTTCTCATAGGGTTTTGATTTGTTCTCCATTACAGAATTTGACATTTGACACGCTGAATATACCGTTGGCAACGCGACGGATTTGTTGCAACAAGCAGGAACTACTGACCTTTCCGTAACACCTGAGTTTACTCTAGTTACGTAACGACTTGACTTTGCTTTTCAGTTGTCTTTGTGAGCTTTTATATTGTCGTATTCTCGTATGTGTTTACTGGTTTGGTCTTTGTCCTATTCGAATTCCCCATTGGAACCTCTCTGCTTCTTTCTCGGTTTCCTAGCGTGTCTGGTTAAGGTTAATCCAGAAAAGCGCTTCACACGCAGTGAAATTTTGCTTTTGTACATTTATTCAAATCATTTCAATATGTGAATCGTGTCTTTTTGGCACATATTCCATATTCTTTCGTTTTTAATATTATTGCATGTTAATTCAAGATGACGATTCTGATATAAAAAGTAATAATAATTCCGAACTCCCATATGGATTTAACAAAGTAATTACCTTTAATACATGCATACAAATCGCCAATTAAGATGATCTAAATTGCCATTAATGTACATAACGGTTATGTTTTGTTTCGCCACAAGGATTTCGCACCTTTCGACCCCACAGAGTACTTAGTTTCGATTTAAATCAAAACTGATACATATCTGATTTGTTTTTGTGACATGTAAATTGGCCAAACAAATGGTCTTATCTAGCCAAACATACATGTTGAAGTTGTGATAATTTTTGACCACAGACCTTAAAGTTCTTTTGTGGTTGATAATGTTATGACCCGTTTTCGCACTTGTTGACGTTAAACGTGTAACATACAACAAAAGTTTGCTACTACGGAAAAAAAGTCAGCCCAGAAGAAAGTTTGTCTTTCTTGTTCAATTTAGGAATTTGTGTCATATAAAGCAATATTTTGGAGCGACCAGTCTTTCTGTACTTTATTATGCACAAAATCCATACATATAGAAAATCTTTTGGGTTTGTGGTCTAAATGGATATGGGTTGTTGGAAGGTTCCCACGATCCAAAATGCAATTTCTCCGACAGGAAATGACAATTAGACTATGATAATTAAGTACAGCTTTGAATTTATGGGTGAACTTTAATATTGAACAATTGACTCATGTGTCTCTCAAATTAAATGTCCCTTTAATATTGTTGGTCCACAAAATAGACCCGCTGACCAAATCCTGGCCCAATTGATAAAAATCAAATAAATTTACTGCGAACTGCAGGTAGTATCCTATTAAGCTGACATTGTGTTGAAAATGGAATTAGATTACAAGCTAATCACTTTAGCTTGTCCATATTAAAGAAAACATATGTATAATTTACTGCCATTCGAAACTAACTTCAAAAACGATTGTACTGGTCAAACTCGGTATGAGTACGGGACCAACAATACCTTATTTGATACCACCCTCAAATCAGCGAGTTCTGCGCATGAGACGTTGATTTCAAACCCTTATTTATCACAGCGTGGTTCCAGCTTCTCAAAGTTTGAAGATTTGAAATTAGTGTCTTTTAAATTGAATCAAAAATTAAGATGACAAAAGCCAGTTTTAATGTGTGCGACGAATTGTTGATTTGAAAGGTGAATTGATCTCTTTTTTTGTCCAATTTTATTTAAACTTTAGAAATTTTGAAACACAATTTAACAATGATAAATTTGGATTCTTTTGCCGATGAAAGGAGTGGAACGCGTGACTGTAATTAACCCGTCAAAGAGCTTTTTATGTTGACTCTTTTTACTCTAAATCAAGGCGGACGAAGAAATTTTTGAACCATGTAAGGAGCTTGTTTCGACATCAAAAGACATTTAAAATGAACTTTAATTGGCACAATATGTGTGTTTACTTGTGCATCTTATAACAAAGTACGGTTTCATTATCTGACAATGAAGATTTTAATTAGCTACCACAGACAACTGAATATTGTCAATTCAACTTAAGAAAGTGTGTACAGCATAACTGCTAAATCTGTTTTTATACTCTTTGCAATTATACTTTTTTTCGGCCGAATAATGCATGTTGTCTAGATGAAATTTCTCATTCAAACAGAGTAGAGCGAATAAATTTGAGACAACAAATATATCGGTGCTTTGTCACAATGGTTAAAAGTTTCAATAAACGAAAAATAACTGCAAAATGTTTTATACATCTATAGATTTCGTGTCAGACACAGAATCGAATGACTAGATTTTTATGTTTTTTTTTAGAAATGCATGCTTAGTACAACAGGCGCTAAAGAATACGGATAGGATGACCTCTTCGACTTGGCAAGAAACTTTTATGTTATAAGGAGAGCCAGACAGCTAACAACAGGCAACGCATCTAAGATAACAACTAAGGGACCGCCCATTTAACTTGAAGGGGGGGGGGCTTGGTTTTTTTCCTAAAAAAATATTCTGAAAATTACTAGTATTTTTGATGAAAAAAATATTTTGGCAGCTGAGAGTAAGAAAAAAAATATTCTGAAGAAGGATTTCTGCTATAAAAAATAATGCTGATAATGAAAAAAAAATATTCTGTCGCGACGCCTTTGAAAAATAAATATTTTGTCCGCGCTCTGTGCGGAAAAAAATTTGCTGATCAAAACAAAAAACCAAGGCCCCCCCTTCAAGTTAAATGGTCCGTCCCTAAGGACTATAATTATCTGTAGCGAATGTAATGGTTTGTGAAATTGAGTAATAAAACCGATTTTCAGACTTATACGTTATGAAGATGAATTTTGATGTAAATGACCCCATAACAACATGCTGAAACAAGTATATTTAGTAGTTTATGATTTGGGTTTTTTTAATCACTAACAAAGTATTTATAGAAATATAGAATGGATATGGTGAGCTGCAAAGTTAGAAAGGGGTGTCCGTGTGCCAACAGCGATGAAAATCATCTTTTTTTTTAAAGCCGTTGACACCGGAAAATCCAGCATGGGGTTGAGCTGGAATCGAACCCATACTCTGTCATCTATGGCAACTTCGCCTGCACTGTGTCAAGCGCCCAAGACCACTAGACCACCTAGGCTAGAAAAAAATCTAGCTTTCAGTTGCCTAGTTAAGCCTCCTCGTAGACAATCTAAGGTTGTAACACAGTACACGATGAACATTAGGTGGGTAGGGAGAGAAAGATAGAGAATTGGTCGCAACTGGTATATAAATATTAGCATATATATGATAAATGGTGTTGCGTAAAGCAGGCCAAACTGGAGAACCAAATTATTACCAAGATAATCAACCTATGTCTGGGGTAGGAAGAACCTTAGGGTTTATACAATTTTGAAATTTAGACGAATAATTTAAAACTTTGATGTTTTCTCCAACTCAAAAGTTTTGGTGCCGGAGCGGGCTAACCTCGGGGAATTAAAACTCCATCAGCAGTGCTAACCTCCACGTGTGTTCGAAATACTAATGACAACAAAGTTTCAGACAATAAATTTTGCTTCGCCTGACGCGCGTTTCGTCTATTCAAGACTCACGTACACTTATTCCACATCTCATTTTCTCCTATCATCAGAGGCGCTCTACCAAAAATATTGAAAATGCCAAACACTCTATGAATATGAAGAGCATAGAACAGTAAAAACCAAAAATGCCAAACTGGAGAACCAAATTATTACCAAGATAATCAACCTATGTCTGGGGTAGAAAGATAGCTTACTTGACCTGCTACCATATAACAATCAGTGAAAAATTGTAAGTTTGGTATGACTCAATTTCAGTCTTCTATAGAGGTCTATGGCATTGTACCGATGAAACGATTGTAGTGGAATATTTCGCTTCATATAAGCATACAGTTAAGTTTAAGATTAGTGAGGGAGTTGGAAGAAACAGATACAAATGGGACATCCGAATGTCAGAAGTCCGAAAATGCAGAGACAAAACCAGTATACACCAACGAGGACGGGACAAAACAACGCAAACTCTAGTCGTAACGAGCGTGAACTCGTTTGTTCCAGAAGAGTTAGCAGTTCCTGCTTGCTATAGCAAACCCGTTGCCTTGCCAACTGTCAATTTAGTGTGTCAAATCCGGTAAAGGAAAACAAAACAAAACCCTATGAAAAACCAACATCTGCACTCATCTGAAAGATCGTAATCCCATATAGTTTTACACCCTAACAACTATATATATATATACGTTAGATAAGGGCAAATGAATATGAAGAGGAAGATAAAATCAGCATGGAATGATGGTGGGAAATAGTACTAGTATATAGGGGTGGGATGGGCAACGGGACAGTAACTTTTAAGTCTATGTGGTGCTTTCTTGGCGACCCACAAAGGGATCTTTTACCTGCATGAAGCGAGGCACTTTCCATACACATTGCCCCATTATTGTCAGTGGTCTGGCTTTCTGTACTATAGACCTGACAAATTTGGCAGACGAGGTCCGCCTGTTTTAGCCACCTAGAGGGCAAAAACCTTGGTAGTTTGTGGGCTGAGAACTTATCAATTGTCACAATCCCAAAACCCCTATAGCCCTATATATCGCAATCCTTAATGTAACAAGAAAGGATATGGGTAAACCCATATCCAAGGATACTCGGCTAAATTTCTTTCCCGATACATGTATATTAATTCAATGAATAATTTGCTGTTTGTTAATTTTTGTTTGTTTGTTAATTGTTATTAAAAGCAACAGGATGAAGAGAGCGATGTGCTTGTTGTCGTGGCGATGTTAAGCAATTTTCTCAAAAAGTATAAAAACCATGTGAAAGTATTTTTTTCACAGTGATTTTTTCAAACATAATACATTATTGCATATTCATGATATTGCTTGAACTGACATTGATATTTCACTATTTCATTTATCGATTGTGTTCCGTTTACTGAATACAATTAAGTCTTAAAATCCCCAGAAAGGGGGGAATACTACTTAAGATTTAGGTTAATAACTAATGTACCTGTTGGTGACAATTTACATTTCAGCCCGAAAAAACTACCATATTTTGTGGCACACCCAAATGTTTATATTTATTTACAAGAAGTTTTTCATGAGATTTTCTAGTGTGTAAGGTTAATTCAAATTTCATGTTTCTGTATTCTTTTAGTAATATCTTTTAAAATAAAGTTCAGTGCAAAGTATTTGTTTCCTTTCAAATATGAATAAACATGAAGAAATACGGATTGTGAATTGATATATTTTACGTTTCTTTTTGATTTTGAAGTCCTAGTTTACATTCCTCTTGATTTTAGATTAATATACAAGTCTATGCCATACCACATATCATACATGCATAACATGGTAGATAATATAAGCCGTCACTCACACCATCTTCAAGACTAAATATAGATATTTAATCAATACAAGGTGAATGCACAGTGTGTAAATGCATGTCGATGACAATACACTATTATTGTTGTTTGAAAATCCATACATCTATCATACTTTATATTCATTGAATTAAATTTCATGATTTTTTTTTAAATAAACAGTGTCTATGAGCTAAAAATGATATACACGTTGACAGTATCAACAATATTGAGTGTAGAAGCTTAGACGACGGGAAGCGTATGAATTTTTTTTCTATCACCTAACTTTCAAATAACTGATTTAGCTAAAATAAATAAATCAAGCATGTCTTAATTTTACATATCGTACCATAAGTCCAAATAATTTACCATGATGGCAATTAAAAATTACTTTTTTCTTACTCTTTCATCTGAACTATTTTGCGCATTTATAAGTTGTGCTTCGGTACCCAGAACAATAGTATTACTCTTCTATGAATTGATTATGGTTCCTTGATCCGAGTAATACGAAAATAACCCTTATTGTAAAAATTTTTACATTAAGGGTTATGAGGTTACTTCTGATATAACAAATGTAACCCTTAATGTAAACAAATATTTTTTTACATTAAGGGTTGCGACATAGCCCCTCGTTCGACAGTCTATCTTTTCGCTATCCGGAGTTCCCATGCACATCTTACATTTTTTGATAAAGGATCGGATTTCATTGGTAAAAGCTTAATATATATAAATACCATGCCAATATTGATAAAAAAAGTTACACAGAAAGAACTTTTCCGATTTTCTGTTGTACTTACTGCTTATCTCTGTTTTGAGTATTTATACACACTGTCCGAACACTATCTAAAAGTACTTACATGAACTTTGTTGTATTTTTCCCCGTTTATACTGATTGCATAATTATTGATATTAAATTATCTGTTAGTGTTAGACTGTGGTTATTGTATTGATGCAAATCATATTTTGTAAACCTATTTTGTTCCAATTGGGGAGCTGATTTGGTCTAATAAAAGTTATCTTATTGTATTCACTGAATATTTTGCCCGGTTTGCTCTGCTTCTTCCTATGTTCTTATACCCTGGCTATAAACTGTAAGAGTTGGCTGTTAACCCTTAAAACAGTTCGAATTCTGTATATTTGTTTATGAACACGATAGGGGTGATTAAATGAACATAAATGATGATTAAAACAAATTCGGATGAGGCAAACAGCAAAACTTACTCATTAGAAAATGGAGGGTAAATTGAGCCTGTTGCGCTGAAAACGAGCGTTATATAGAAACCAACAAAAGGTTCCGGCGCCACAGAAACAGAAAAAATATTCTTAAGTCTGAGAATTTCTCAACTTTCTTTATCTTTATCAAAGCTTATGTTTGTATTTAGTCGAATTTGTGTTAATTGTTTTTTTTTGTCAAGAAGAGGGTCTTTCATTGCACTTTCGGATTGGACTTGAATCATATGTAGTTTATTTTCAATCCAGGGGCCAATTGAAAAACAGCGAGCAGCGACCGCTGGTCACATTGAAGGCTGCTGGCTGTTTTCAATTGTGGATGTTTTAAATTTACGTTTATATTGTAGGTTGTGTCGCGTACACTTATACCACATCTCATTTTTTTCTATCTCATAGTGAATACATATTTTTGTACAATGGGTTGCGAGTAATCTCGAACTTAAGTATTTTTGTTATACCTTGGGGCAACAATGAACAAATATGATGGTACTGAGACAGACAAAACAAGAAGACTATGTCTAGCAATATATGTCTTCTGCAAACTAAGTAAGGTTTGGAAATCACCGAAATATAGCTCTAGAACCAAACTTCGTCTCTTCAAATCTAATGTGATATCCACACTCCTTTACGGCTGTGCAGAACTTTGGAGAATTACCAAGAATGAGGAAGAAAGACTAGACACATTTCATCGTAAGTGCCTGCGCAGAATACTAAAGATCCGTTTTCTGAGAAAATCTCCAATGCTGACCTCGACACTCGCACTGAAACAACACCACTGTCTACAACCATCAAAGTGCACAGATGGAGATGGATTGGCCATGCATGTCCTGCGCAGAGATTATAACAGCAACATCAAAATAGCACTTACATGGACACTCGAGAGAAATAGAAAATCTGGTAGGCCTAGAAACACCTTGCGAGAACAGTAGAGAAGGAGAGAAAGGAACTTGGATGGGAGACATGGCAAAGGGCTGAAGTCGTGGCAAGTGAAAGACAAGGATGGTGCAAGATGTTGTCCGGTCTCACGAGTCCATAAAAGCCCAGAGAGGATATGTATATACGTATGTAAGTATTTAAAAAAAATAATAGAGTCGGGGCCTGGTTTCTTAATGTTTCAGGCACGTGGAAAAATCCATAACTTTTTATTTTTCTTTTAGATGTATTTTCAAAACTGATTTAATCAACTTTCATTATATTTTTATCACGTGTTGCTTTCCTTTCTGAAAGTGTTTGTAAGAGATACGAAAGAAAGAGAACTCTTTCAACAAACTTCAAAAGATATCGGCATTATATAATGTGTAAAAATGACCTGGTGTACAATAAAGTATCTTACTTGAATTTGAGACGCAATGTCAATTTTATCTTTCAGATGCAATTAATCTTGGACAACGGGACTGTTCGATTAATCTCTCATGCCACACGAGACAGATTTATTTTAACTTTAAACAATCGTTTGTTCTGTTTATAAGGCAAAATCAGAAATTTTATCCCAAACGACAAGATTGAATTTAATTGGTCATACTTTAAACTTGAAGTATCTCTCAACGATGGAGAAGGGGTCATTCAATGTATTTAAAAGGTTATCACCGAATCATGTCTAAACAATGCTTCCCTTTCATTTTGAATTTACAGAAAGTTTAAAGTATAGACTGTGGTGGCAAACAGGTGCGCTTTTGAAAAAGATGAAAGGTTTTAACATGTTTTTCTTGCTTTAAAACAGGAAAAAGATAACGGGGTTTAAAGAAACAAGTTTGAAATAACAGCCCCCGTCCGATAAAATAGTACATAAAATACAATCCAGAAATTTTGTTAGAATGAAGCCTGAAGCTTACAGTTTCAGAGTTTTTTTTCAATAGTGGCACAGTAATCATTTCTTGCAATTACTTTTTGTAAAGGATATCTAAACAATCCATCACACTTGATATTATATGATCACGAAGACTCAATAAAGAATTTTGCTTTTGGCATTTTCATTTATTTGTTCCTTTTACACCTTCTGTTTTTCAAAGGTAAAGTTATGATAGTAATTGTTGCTTCAGTTCCAGGCAGTGCCAATTCGTAACATGATAGGGGTGATAAAATGTACAAGAAATGATTAAAAAGTAAGATCAGGACACAAAAACAACCGAGAAACAAGTTTTGACTCACTTGAAAAAGACGGAATGGGTAAGATAAGATAACTAAGCCCAGTCAAAGGATGTTATTGGTTCTACTCTTACCAGACTTTTTAATGTGAGAGGAACGGGTTCTTTGTCAAAACGTCAGTGCACCAGCCAGGTTTTTTTGAAACATGACCTGATGACCCCGTTATGGAAGATGATATTCCATATTCTTTCGTTTTAATACCACTGGATGAAACTCTGGGCAACTGGTTATGCATTATAATCCCCATTTTACTGTCGACTCGTCATCAAAGACTGGATGCTCTTTTGTTTATATTCAATGAAAGGAATATACTGATGCATGACCTAAATTTTGCAAGAACTTTGAACGTGTTCACACAGCTGATTAAACACAGCGCAGGTACAAATATCCGGTAGTCGATTACAATAAGACTTACTAGGTCATCAATGAGTCTAAGAAAAAGAACAAATATACAGAAGCCAAATAGTCGACACGCTCAATTTTCTTATCGACAACATATTTGTTCAGTTTGGTGGCAGTGTTTTTCTGCAAACAATAGGGATTCCAATGGGCACTAATTGTGCACCTTTGGTTGCTGATTTGTTCCTACATTCATATGAAGCAGACGTTTTACAATTTCTTCTAGACAAAAAGATCATAGACTATAGCTATTTTTCTCTTTTAGCCTCACATTCCGTTACATTGATGATGTCCTTTCACTAAACAATTCTCGATTTGGTGACCTTTCTCCATCTCAAATATCCTCAGGAACTTGAAATAAAGGACACAGCGGATTCTAGGAAGTCTGCTTCATATTTAGATCTACACCTTGAAAGTGACTCTCAAGGAAGACTTTCAACAAAACTCTATGACAAACGTAATGACAGTTTTCCCTTTTTGTATAGTAACATTGTGGAGTCTTCGTATCACAGTTGGTTTGTTGCTCCAGAGCTTGCGGGAATTACATCGAATTCCTCAGTAGAGCGTCACGTTTGACAAAAAAATTGCTGACACGGGGTTATGTTGCTCCACGGTTGCTGTCTTCACTCAAGAAATTTTACGGTAGACACCGTGTATACTCATACACAAATATGGGATTTCTATCTCTCAAATGAGTGCAGATATTGGTTTGTCGTAAAAAATTGTTTTGTCTTCCTTTAACGGATTTTACACACTGAATTGGAGATGCTGTTCTTGTTCGTGTTTGTCGGTTTCTTCCTTTCCCATTCAGACTTTTGACACTCAATGCCCCTTTGGTGCCTATTTGCCCCTTTCACATCGTGAGCCCCAGAACTGAGAAGTATCATAAACTGATTTCAATTTAAAGCTATGAATTAGAAGGGTTTGCATATTTGCAATGGCTCCCATAGACCCTTTGCCCTTTATCTTTCCTGTGAAAATTATGTGCATTGACAGACTGATGTATGAAGAAGAGGGGGTATATTGGTTTATCTCTGTCTATCTGTCCATCCGTCCTCAAATGACTTTCATGACAGTTTTGTAAGCAACCTCTTATAACAGCAACTTGGAATTTAGTATATCCTTTCACTACGAGGTTGTATATCGCAAATATCGATTAAAGGTCTGTTGGATGTCTACTTTACAGTGAATTTTTCAATTGCCGTTTCTTTATGTAAGTTGTGTCGCGTGTACTTATTCCACATCTTATTATCGTCTATTCCTGTTTACCAACTTAAAAATTAGTGGTCGATCATGGTCAAAATTTTTGTAACAGTACTTGTAGTTATCAAAGCTGTTTGAAATTTGGTATATGACTTTACTGTGAGCTCCTATATCGAAAATACGACTTAAGATTCGTGTAAGAACTAATTCTGCATGTTTACCATCAGTCGATGTTTTGGGCAGCAAGGGAAAACCGAGTGGGCAGTGGCTTACAGACACTTTGTTTCATGTCCAAGCCCAGGATTTGCTTCTTAGACTGGTTATTTTAATTTTCATGTAGTTACTTTATGGGGCTGTTTTAATATACATGTAGTAGTATGTCCTTAACATGGAACATATATTACCGAGTTGAATGACCGGTTAAATGTTAAAAATGTAAAATGTACTAATGTTTCCTAACATGTACAGACTTGGCTTTTTTTATTACATGTGAACATTAAAAGCCAAATTCCCTATTCAAATTCTATAAGGTATTCTTATATTTTGAGTTCAACAATATCCATATTTCAAATCTTTGAGATAAGCAAGAAATGACCTTTTCCGTTTCCCCCATTTGAAAATTGAAACCCAACATATCGCTTTACTCACGCCGCGCATTAATCGCACATCTGTTAAATTTCGCGTTTCAACAAATTGATTTTAATGGTAGTAAAAGTATATATTCTTTGTAAAATATTAGAAATCGGATACGAAACAGAAATGGACAAAGATATGAAACCTACATTAACGGGCCATTGTAAAGGTCTCTTGTTTCAAATAACAACTGGAAAGTAATATAACGTTGAGGTCTTTTGTACATAATCGTGGTGGGATATCGAAATCATAAATTACAGCAACAATTGGTCAAAAATAATAAATTGGAACATCAAAATGGATGTTGTTTAATATTCTGATGTCATTGATTAAAATATGTTTTGGGGGATTATAAATGTTCACGACTTGATATTTATTCTCTGTTTATTGTTTTGGTAAAAAGATGGTAATTTTAGAACAATTCTTTTAACAAATAAAAACTGATTGAAAAAAAAATTATAACCCCGCTTAGAAGGTGAAGTTGTGCTACTGTTTAACAGTTGACCCTCTGTCTGTTCGTCCTTCCTCCCGTAACATAATTTCCTTTGCAGTTTTAAAGCAGTGTCGTTTGATGTTTACCTTATAGTACCAAATGGTGCATGCGATTTTATGCTCTGGTGTCGTTTGATGTTTACCTTATAGTACCAAATGGTGCATGCGATTTCATGCTCTTATGTCATCTATACTTTCTTTTTACCGAATAGTAAGAATTTTACGAAATGCATAATTTGGGGAGTAGGGGTATCACTAGTAGATTTATTTTTTCTGGCATATACATCTCACTGTGACACATCTCAAGCTAGGAACCTCGCATGTTATGAACTTATGCGCTCCGAATATATATGAGAAAGTAGGATATCGACACTAATTGCCAATATGAAGTCATTTTCTCAACGTAAAGAAATTTGAAAAACGTATGACGACAAAAAACATATTTACATGTTTTTGTTCATAAAAGGGTTTTTAAGTTCAATATGTCCATTTGTCGAATTGTTTTTCTGCATCAGCTGTTGATTGGTTTCACCAATTATTTTGATGTGTAATTTACTGTGCAAATGCGAAATTGTCAAAACATTTTTGAACATTTAAGATATATAAAATTGTCATTTCGGTAATGCATCTTAACGCCAGTTTTAATCCTTTTAAATTTGCACTTCTTTTCGCATCTTTTGTCAACTAAATATTTTAAGGGCCACTAAACGGTTTTGTTAAACCCCTTTATGCACAACACAATAATAGGACCTTCTTTTTGATGCGCATTGATTACGCCTATCGTGCTTAATTCGGCGGAAATTAATTTTTAGAGATTATTACTCATGTGGGGAACAGAGGAAATTAAATTGATGACATCAATTTCTTTCTAATTTAATTTATTTATAAACTATGCAGATTTTAACTTTTAAAAGAGATCGAAATTTTGGAAAAGGTGTCGGATCTTTGATGTAGTGACTTTTACTTCGTAAAAATTCCTCCCAATCTTTATATCAACGCCTATAAAGATGTTTACGACAATAGTTTTCAAGCCATTGTCAAAAGAGTCTTTTATTCAATCGGTGTAAGAAACCAATTTTATGATCTTTTAGCGGTGCTTTTTCGCAGGGCTAATAATCTGCCTAATTTTGAGTTTTTGTTGATGCTTACTGGACTACATAAACATTAATTTTGATTTCTGTTCCATTGGTTATTCGTGTCCAAATGTTCCCTAAAACAAAATTTAAAGTATCTTTTAAACATATTGTTATGACCCAGTTTCTTGGTCTCCCCCATACGGAGACAATACATGTCTTTATCCCATAACGATCTTAAAATTCGTACGCAGGTCACGAGCAGGGTGCAAAATGTAAAATGTCCGAGTGATTTCCGGTGATTAAAGATTATCTTGAATTTATAGATGGATGCTTTTAATGACAGTATTGTCAACTTGGGTTAAAAAGTTATTCCTCTTAATTTTTGCAATTTCAATTTAAATTATCACATTTGAAATCAGATTTTTATTGTAAACTTTACAAAAGTGTCAAAATCCTATCAAATAAGTGTTTAAGATGCTAATGCTGTTGGTCATTTGAGTCAAATTAAAGTTTTGAGATTAAGATCGAATATATGTAAAAAATAAATCAGTGTCAGATTGATTAATTGAAAAAAGTCTGAAACCCGGTTTGTGCTCTTTTAATTCTAAAACCATATGCTGGTCAAAGAAGATATAATCAAAAGAATAACAAATTCCGCTTTCATTGCCGAAAGTAGATGTATAAAAACTATATCGCTTTTGGATTGAACAAGGAAACATGCATATTATTAAAAAAACATTAATAAGGCTTTCACTCGACTACTTTCAATGTAAAATGATATTGTTGTTTACTTATCTGATAATCTAGATTATGCTGATAGAGGCAAAACCCCCCAAAGTATTGGAGAGTATAAGTGCGATTGCAAACTTCTGATTGGTTCAATTTGTATGCGTTTTTCATTTTGTTGACTTTTTTCAATTTTACTTTGTTTTTGTCTTGTTTCCAGCTTAATTCTGTTTTGTTTCTTTGAATTGTGATTCTGTTTTCATTAATTTATCAATTAATAACGTTACACATTTAATTGACTTAATTTAAGATGTAAAAACACAGTGGCTAAAACACTTTCGTCTATGAGCCCATAGACCAACTTTTGCCATGTGACGTCATCACCATTTCCTTTTAAATTTCTTATAATATTCCTATTGTGTCTCATAGCCATGTTGTGTTTTGTGTTTACTACCGCATTGGAAGATGGAGGTTTGGTGCCATCAAACCTGGTTAAACCAACCATTTCTTTTGAAATACTTGCACCAAGTCAGGACCATTGCGATCTTCAATTTCTCCGGTTTGTCTTCCTTGTTTTGTCCTAAACATGTTTAAAGGTTTTATGTAGATAAGCGGTTACAAAACGGGTTGTTTTTGACTTTGTTCTACGCGAATTGAGTTTATTTTCAAAAATATATGACAGTCATTCGCTAAATGTTCGATGGTGATGTAACAGTCCATATTCTTAAATTAATCATGCATTCAAATTAATTTAAGCAACCTGGTAAAAAATAACTATTCATTTGCCCAGGTGTGTGAACTATATTCATCATAATAATATTTTTATGTAATTATCAAATGTTATTTAAGATTTTATCAATATTCATAATTCTTTGATAAGCAAATAAATAAATTAATACATTCACGTGATTGGTCAATTAAGTTATAAATTCCTACGCATACAATCAGAATGATAATTTGTTTAGCATTATCAAATATCTCTTGAATACATACACGTGCCGAAAACAGCGGGTCTCTGTGGGAATTCTCCTCCTTTTACTGTATTTACAATGCTTCGATTACAATTTAAACATTTGCAAACGATAATTGAAAGTTTCGCACAAAAATATGAAGGGTAACAAATGGGTAATTTGTTTATCATTTTTTTAAATACTAACTCATTTGCACTACCAATCTTTAATTTAAACGAAAAGGAAATGCTTATTTTGTTTAAACAAGTGATATGATTTCTGTTTTTGGGTTTTAAACAAATGATAAAAAATGATTTTCCCTTGGTTTTCTCAGGTATCGTGTGTCACCTCTGCACTTGAAGGCTAAGTCCAGTATCTTGCTGTATAACAAACTTTTGTTCTTCCCTCGTGGGAAAATACCTCAAGTGTACGAAAAAGACAGTTTTCAACGAAGATATAATTGTTTGTCCAAATTTCACTAGAGTTAAATAGCTATTCCCATCTGCTGGCTACATAATACATCTTTTACATGAACGCGTTTATAAAATTGTGAAACCTTTATGTTTTCCGGATCATTAAAATTTTAACCTTTTTAATTTAAATGGTTCGTTTAACTGTAGATAAACTGATAAACAAATGACACGTAAGAGAACTTTGCCGTAACGCCTTTCTTACAGAATAAAGTAGATATTCTTCATGTAAGCTGATACAGTTACGGGGACCCGACTTCGATACTGAATTGTGCATTTTTTTTTAATATGAAGTTTTTGTTCGTATGCATATTATATAGCTAATATAGTTACGCTATTTATTTTTTTATTATTATTATAAAATCGAATAGATGAGGGGGTATTATTATTATTATAAAATCGAATAGTTGTAAGCTAGAAAAACTGTGAGCTTTAGGCCCCAGTTTCATAAAACATCTCAAATTTGAGATTTCCTCAAATCTGTCCTCAACTCAAATATTGACCAATGAAATTGCAAGAAATCTCAATTGAGGAAGGATTTGAGGAAATCTCAAATTTAAGATGTTTTATGAAACTAGGGCCTGCTTGCACAAATACCTCAGCATCCTATAAAGCTATTAGATCTAATTGATATAAAATAATAAGTGCACCTCTACATTGAGTAGTTGGGAGATCATGTTGCGGATTAAAGATCTGTCGGTTGTGGATTAGCTTTAGATGGTAATTACAATGGAGTTATTTCTTTACAACTTAAAACTCAATCCATTGGGAAACTTACACTCGGACGAATGGAAAGACAGACGGACAACCCAATCTATTTCTAGCGATGTATTCTAACCATAAAAGGATTTCAGAAGCAAATAAAAAATATTTTTGATTTGTTTACCTATTTGAAAATGTTTTCCATGTAAAATGAACTGAAAAGTAAATTTACTTTTAATAGTTCTTGATTGCTTTTATTTAATTTCGACTATAAATTTATATGAACATGAAGGGGTGAAAAATGAACATGTAATGATGATGAGTTGAGATTGGAACACAATGCCGGTAATTTTAACGAGGTAAGACTGACACTGAAAAAGTGGAGAGATGGGTAAGGTCGGGCAATTCACTACCTACAGCAGGCTACTGGGCCCTGTTTTACAAGCTTCACGCTGATGCCACCCTATACTCAATACTAGTAGTAAAGTTAAGTACATAAGAATAAAATTGCTAACCCCACCTAAAAGAAGGCTAAGTTGTGGTTGGTTCAAAAATATTTCTTAATAAATAAATTTTAGAAAATTATTAGTTGCATTTGCATTGAAGGAAAATTGGGTTTATTTCCTTGTAAACTTTATAAAAGTCAAAAGAATTTGATTGGATTAACGATAATTTAAACTACGCCCTAAAATCGTAAAGAAAGTATTATCCAGTCCGGTTTAAACTGGAATACAACAATGACGTTTATATACACTTTGCAGTTGCACAGACGCCACGTGCAATGTGATTGACAGGTGTAAATATTAATACGCCGATTTAATTAACCGAATCTTTAATATTTTCATGAGAAAAATATTAATTTGCTAAATTTTCGCGCAGAATTAATTAATAAATTTATTTATAAGTATTAACTGTAATAATTTTTTGGTTTATAGAAGCAATAAACTAAATTTTTAATGGTGCACATTTTACATAATCCGCTTCGCGGATTATTCAATGTGCACCATGAAAAATTTAGTTTATGGTTCAATAAACCAAAAATTATTACAGTTAATTCTTAAATAATTAAATTCTTCATTGAATCTTTACCTGATAGTTTTAGAACACTCAATTTGACTCTTTATATACTATAATCATTTAAGACAGTTGAGGGCGCGTTGTGTTAAACCTTTGATACTTCATAAACTATTTTTTTTTTAAGTTGAAATATTTTCTGGACACATACAAAAATCGTAGAAATTTTTATTTCTTTGGTCATTGACTTTAAATCCTGTATTATTCAGAATGTTATACAAGTTACATCTCTTCCTAACTGTCGCCTAACGAAACTTACTGTGTAATTTATTGATACCTTCATTTATAGTTTTAGTGTGTAACATCTGAGATGACCACCACTGGGATTAGGCTAAAATATGCATTCTTTGTCAACACTTGTCAAAATACGTACTTATAAACGATAATTTTATAAGTAATTGTTCAATCATATGGATTTTAGTCTGTCATTTACATGCTTTTCACTATTGCTGTGTTTCAATGTAATTGAGATGGAATAGTCATGACAGTTTCATTTCTTTACAATATACGGGAGTTCTACTCAAGAAGTTAAATAAGACTCATCTGCATGTACCTAATGGCTAACTATAATACAGCTTTTGGCACTACAAAACCACATTGCGGTTATAGGTAGACACTTTTTTCTTTGGTAACAATTACAAACAATGCGCAAATGCATGTTTTGCATACAGAACATTTTTCGCAAGCTTCCTTAAATTTTCATTACAATTTTTTGACAAAAAAGTCCCCTCTTAAATCAGTCTTTCTTGTGAATAGACCCTTCTGTTAAAAAAAAAAACTATAGAAAATGGGTTTAAGCGGTTGGTCAAACATACAAATTAAAGTAAAAAAAAAAAACAGTTTCACTTATCAAATTTGACAGTGTCAATTTTATTCATAACAAAAAATATGTAGATTTTTTTATGAAAATTTAAAAAGACGCTCGGTAGGGAAGTAAGACGGAACCCCGGGATAGATCATTACGGGAATATATTCTGAAGAGCTCTTTGTCCGACGGCCAGTAATTGTCATTTGTATTTTGTATCTAATGATAATATATTTTACTTTATATTATATACACGAGACAGTCGGGCGAGGAGATAAAAGAAATGGACGCTTTCACGCTGATTCCGGACACCAGAAATTCGACCTTAATGCTTCCGCCCAATCAAAAAGAACTTATTGCGGATTAATTTATGAAACTGGACAAGGGTTCTTAAGACTTTAAGTGGGTGGCTTTTCCTTCCATTATTATTTTATTCTTCGCAAAAAATGGATTTAGCACTTAGGAAAAATCTCATAAAAACGTGCCCCGCTGTGTTCGACGCTGACCGTTATTAAAAGTGCATGTTGAACAGTTAAAGTCTTTGTAAAACACCAAAATTTGAATAATGACCCACTTAGCCATTAAAAACATTGTTAGCAGGAAATGAAAGGGAAATAATTCAACAACCAATTTCAAACTAATAAAATATCAATATTAAAAAATTAATATGTCAATAAGAAAACCGATTTAATCCATATATTTTCTTTTATGAAAAGAACTTAACAGTCGCTAGAGCCTGAAAACCGTGTGTTTGACCCGCAGGTTGAATTAGTGGCCATATTGAACAAAAACCAATGATAAGACACATTTGCTTGAATCGAAATAGTCTGTAGGTTTTTCTGCCCTTATGACAAATGGTTTAAGAGACTTTTCAAAAAGGGTACTGCCTAATTTAATTTCTTTATCCTTAATCGGACAAATGGAAACATTAGCCTCAGTTTAGATAAAAAGAAGCATAATAAATTTTCCGATTCGGTATTCAGTTGCTCCGGACCCGCTGAGGTCTCGACAATAACCAGCTCAACATGACAACAATATCCCTTTCAGGACCGTTGCATAACTGTCATCACGGATATTAGGTTTGATGAGTAAGGTGTCGGGATTGATCATCCGAATTTTATGTTAACCTTTGATCAAGCTGTTTCTGTTATTGTGAAGTTTTTCTCCGTATGTTCCTTTGATTCGTTTAGATTATTGTTAGTTTTGGAATTTAAATGGGCTTCCTTATAATTTAATCCACAGCAAGGGGGGTTTGGAGACCGTCGAACTTTCTCACGGTCTCCAAAAGTTAAAAAAAGAAAATTGTTCATTTCAAAACGCCTCTTCAAAAAATAGGAGTATTTCTTTTTTAAAGTTTTGTTTAAATGATTTTTTTGAAGTTCCAATTCTCTCTCTTGATTTCTGTGCTTATTGGCAATCGCCTGTTTGGTTTCAATTATTTGAAATGCCCAAATAATGGAAAGACCTCGTATCTGTCCACGAAGTTAAAGTATATGCGACACAACCAACATAAAATAAAATATTCAAGTTACTAGATCTTCAATGGAAAACAACCAGCAAGTTTCAATGTGACCAGTGGTCGCATAGACTCAGATGAAAATACATATGATACAAATCCTAAAACTATTTGAGAAAGAACGGTTGAACCATAAATTGTATACTTCTTCCTTCCACATTTCCAAATTTACGTACTCGATATAGTAGGTTGATCTTGTTTCTTTATTTTTTTCAACTCCAGCATGATTATTTGATTGATAATATTTAATAATATTAGTTGTAAAATCGGTAAGCTTGTCAGTAAAAGTCATTAAAGAGTGCTTAGAAACCTAACATCGGGCCAGGCTGCTTTTGTCACGAAGCGATTTGGATGTGTGCCCCTGGTGGTTGAATGGGACAGCCCTGTTATGATGAAGCCAGAGTCGTCAGGCTATAATGCAAAAAACCTGACCGCAAAGCATAGTGGTGTACCGTGTTAGGAATAATGTTTCGTTCCTTGCACGTTAACTGAGAACTCTGCTTTAGGTTTCGTTAAGAGTAGGGCCATATGGATCCCCATATGCAGCAGGAAGCTTATAAGTTCACTCCGTATTCCAGTGGCAGTCAAAATAGTCATTTCCAAATTAACTTACCGGTATGTCCCCATTTCCTCCACTTCATCATAATTTATTGTTCATCTTCCTGATATAGCCGAAATCATATTTCTTGGGAGTAAAGAACTAAATAATTAACAAACTCCCAGTCGTGTTATGTTTTGTGGTACTACTGGACCCTAAGATCGCAATAGAGAAGGTTGGTGCCATTTACTCACTTTTTCTTTCAAAATGCCTATACCAAGTCAGGACCATTTCGATCTTCATTTTCTTGGGTGTACCTTCCTTGTTTTGTCTTTTCTCGTACATCTGAGATTGATCCTCCAAGTTCAATAGTTTAGTTTAAATAAATTACCAGATTTTTATTTACTTTCCACTTCACATGCAATGCTTACTTCCATTTTAAAATTGCACCATTGCAAGTATTTTCATCTTTGATCTCTTCAAATGAATTTCTTTTTATTAATTCCTTTTCACATGTTTCATTTTATCAAGTTACTTTAAAGTAAATTAAAGTGTAAAATGATTAGAGATAGTAAGAACAGCGTTTGCAAAGAAGAAAATGAGATGTGCATGGAAAAAGTTCAAGCGACACAACCCACATACATAAATGGCAAATAATGTAAAATGTCCGCCGAGTGGAAAACAGCTAGCAGCCTTCAATGTAACAAGACGTCGCTGCTCACACTTTTCCAAATTTCCAAATTTGTCACGTCAAGTGAAAAACCAGAAGGCTAGTGAATTGAACGGCACAGACGGTCAGTAAAAAACTATATATTCAAACTGTGGAAAGAAAGATAACTCGTGTATTTTTAACCATTATCTTCTTCTTTTTACATAACAAATACATTTAACCTTTTTTTTTAATTCTAAACAAATCAATGAAGACTAGATATTGAAATAAAACTTGCCGTTGGACAAACAGGAAATAGAAATAATGATATCAACAACCGAAGTGTCGCCAACATCGTCCCTTGTCACCGAAACGCTTAATGATAAACGCAACCAGCACCTTGATTGAATAGGTTAGCGTGAAAGAGATATGTTTTTGTTTCTTTTGTATCAATTTTAAACAAATATTTCTTTTAGATAACTTGGGAAAAGGGTGACAGTTCCTTTTTATATGATATAATAAACGGTGTCGTATTTCACGATACTATTCATAAATTTTAGAGAGAAAGACTTCAACTTCATTGTTTGCTGTTCTAAATGTTTCCGTTAAAAATGTCGAAAAAAAACCATTCGCTTCCTAGTTCGTTGCGACCTTAGCAAATTTCAAAAGCATTGACACGATTTTGTGAGCAGCAGCTCGTTTTGTGCCCATAAGTATCGCATGCAAATGAAAATTGCGATCGACGCTATTTGGTGGAATACAATGTATGTGTTTTTTAGTCTATTTTGCGGTTTGGTTTTTGTTTGTTTGTTTGTTTTTAAAGTGATTTTGTCTATCGATTTTGGACTTGTGACTTTCGATAGCCCCGTTAGAACTCTTTTTCTTCTTTTGCAAATGACATGAATTTCCTTGCCATGTTTTACATGTCCAGTTAGAATTATTACAACTATATAAAAACAAAAAACAAAAACACACACACAAAAAAACACCATCTGAATTTAATACAATATATTCTTTAATAAATAATCTTAACAACAACTCAGAAAATATAATCAATTGATATCACAGTATAACTTTGTACATAAATGCTGAAAATTTCAAGAGCACCATAATTATGCATGACGTCCTTATGAAATCAGTTTGATTTGCACTATTTGTATATAAGACTTAATTCAATATATAAATATTTTTCTGTTATGACAGAATTTAAGCTCAAGTTACTTTAATTTAAGGACTAGACAGTTTTTGATTATCGGTTACCAGGGTCTCCACATGTCCTCGCTCGAATTAGCCTCGTTTTCATTATTGAGGTTTACATTCGAGTTACACCTAGATGCTAAACATAGTCTATTATTTGGGAGCGCTAAAACGGAGCCTGGAGCCGAAACAGGACCAGAGCAAGTCGATGTCATGGAAGAGGACAAAGACACAACAACTGGGAAATATGGTGCCGTAGAAACAGTAACCTGATCACCAAATAAAGGTTTAGCTGTTGTCGCCATATTGGTTGTGCCATTCGGAAGTTGTGGCATTACCGTGGAGTTCGGAATCATTAGAACCTGTCCTTGGTTTGTTAACGATAATATCTGTCCACTTCTGTCGGCAACATTTTGTCTGTATTCATAAGAGGGAGCACTATTTTGAACGATGATTGGAAGTCCTTGATTACTGTTTGATAATTGAATCGGTTGACAAATTGCCGCGGCTGGAACCAAAACATATGTCGGTGGTTCTTTCTGGCAAACAACAGTCACCTGGCCGGAAGTCGTGTATGATGTATTGTTTGAAGCTATGCCTCCAGACTTTTGTATTAGTTGAATATTGTTATTATTCGACTGTGTTGAAAAGGAAACGTTATTTTGAACTGACCCTTGACTAACAACTTTTGGCTGAATGGCGGGAGAACTGTTGGCCATTAATTGTAGTTGCTCGTTCAGCCTAATGTCATGCTTGTCTGTTTTCACTGAAAGATCAACTGCTTCTTCGGTCTTCAATTGTCTGATTTTCTGTTCAATGTTTTGCTGAAGTGAAGATTTGAGGTCTGTCGGTATGTTGTTGTCCTTACAGAATTTGTCGACCTCGTCTACGCATTTTCGATACCCGGCTAAAAATGATTGATTTTGTATTTCACTATCTTCCGAGAGAGTCACTGAAAGAAAAATAAGTTATAACCAAAAAGGAATTTGTTGGATTTAAAAAAGATTAAACACTTCACTATTTTTTTAGTATCTTATACTAAAAGAAGGTATAAATCTTATGCAGCCGTAAAACCAGCTATTCATTTCTCGTTAATTATACCTTTATTGATGAAATTACACCCGTAAGGGTCAAATCAACATACATTGTAGATATTGAATACAAAACAATACAACATATCATACAATAGCGTAACATAAAACATAATTAGACAGCAAATTAAGAAAACAAAAACAAACAAACTAACACACACACACATGTTATGAACCTGCCTGACAAGGATCTGAAGCCCTGAGTTCTATAGACTGTTTAATGAAGACAAACAAGTTCGGGGTTTGGGTTTAAAATGATCAGCAGTTTATTTAATGTATCGAGACATTCAAATGTAGACAGTTTATCATTTAGAACTTTTAAAAAATCTGAGCGAATGGCTGAATTTATTTTACATTCAAAAAAGAAATGTTGCTCATCATCCAAACTTTTACACTTTTTGCAGAGTCTTTGCTCTCGAGGTATTTTCATATATCTGCCAACTTCTATACCTAAAGAATGATCACTAAGTCGAAATTTGGAAATCAATCTTCTATAATTAAAATTATTATGTTTAAAGTAATTTTCGGAATTAAAACTGTGTTTAATCTTTCCGTAAAGATAAAGTTTCGATGAAGTATCTAGTTTGGATATTTTATCTAGGGTAAGCTTTTCATAAGTATCTTCTACTAACTTCTTTGCATGACTTTTAAATGTAAGTGTAGTAGAATTAAGGTCTTCAACATTTAAATTTACATCTTTCGATATTCTGTATACATAAGAATACCACGAATAAATACCTTCATTGTGCAGCGTTTTATTAACTTTAAGAGATTCAATCACAAGAGGTTTACATTATTAGAACTAATCCTATGTAGATAAACTAAAGATTGTCGTTTTATAAAAGAATCTAGTGTGAATCTGCATTAACTCGCTTCTTGCACCTATGTTAGAAGCTGTCTTTTTCAAACCTAGAACAGCTTTACAAAATTTTGAGTGAATTATATATACTCGGGAGAACGCGAGTCTACATGTATCTCGTTCTGACGTGCGTTGGTGTTGTTTTTGTTGTATTTTTTGATGTTGTTGTTTTTGTTCTCTTGGTACATGTATAGTGGTGTCATCTATATTTTCATCTCATTCATTCCAACATTCGGACTCCCTTTGACGCTTCTTTGTGACCCTTTAACTCATGATAAAAAGCGACATATACTTGAAAATCTAATATTAACATATAATTTGAAAACAAAACAAAAAAACTTAATCAACTGGGTCCATGCATTTTGAAAATTGAGTTATAATATTTGTGTTGATTTTTTTTGTATTCTATGATAGATACCTTGTGTTTTTGATTTAGTTTTCCGTACAAAATCCACGGTCATCTCAAGTATATCTGCCTTCTCGAGCTTTGCCGGTCGTCCCACCTGTTAATAAACATTTATTTTTAGTGACCAAAGAGAGATAACTCTAATTAAACATTGTAAATTAAACATTTTTTTAAAGAAAAAAAATATGTGCAACCTACGAGTGTTACAAGGAGAAGAGACTAAGAGTAACGCCAAAATCGCGTAAAGTATCCGATATGGATAGAAAGAACTCAGCAAACTTGCCTATAGTATGGCATTGTTAACATATATGTGGTAAATGCTTCTCAATCTTTTTTTTTATATCTTAACATCCCCGGCCCCTTGCCTTTGTCAGCGGCGTACAAACATTGCCATAACAGGACTGTTTCAATCGGCACATCTGTAGCAAAGGAAAGAAGAATGGACCCAATTCTCTTGGTTATGACTGTAAAAGTACTATCTATAAGTCTGATCTCCTTTGAACAGTTCAGAACCCCTCCTAAAGTTTCTAGCTACGGGAATGATTGGCAAATGAACGCTTTTAACTTTTACCAAACGAACTGAAAACATAGACTGTACAAGCGATAAAGAGTCAATTATTTTGTACGTCACGCATTTTCTTACAATGTTAGAAGAAAAATCGGAAGTTAGTTAGATTGTTAGGTCGTAGATCAAAAACGTTCAGGTAGGAACATATTATACCTGTCGGTAAAAAGAACAAAGAATGTGTGATAGGTGCACGTCCTTTGAGATATATCAAGCCTCTTTGAAATGGAACGGTATTCATCTATCTTGCCTTTAACCAAAAAGGTGTGGTATAAGATAGATAGAATCAGTTATAATTGCATTAACCTCATTCATTAAATTTGATACATTGGGTGAGAGAAATGTACAATGAAGTTTTTGGGTCCGGTATTTCATGTATTTTGATGTGAAAAAAAAAAAAAGTTATAAGATATTAAAAAGACGGAAAGAAAGATGGTAATAATGAATTAATCAAATTTGATACATTATGTGAAAAATGTACCATGAAGAATTGGGGTCTGGGTATTTCATGTACTTTGACGGAAAAAGTGGACAAAAGGTGTGAAAGGTTTTTTTGTAGCGAATACTTAATTTATGACTTTTGAGTCCAACACGTTATAGTTTAATGGGCTAAGAAAAAAGAAACTGTTAAAAGGTTAAAAAATCCTATCAATAATAATGTTTTAGGTGAATGGTAAATGACAGAATTAATATCAGCTTTTTAAAAATATATTAAAAATACATAAATTATCAAATATTTTGATGAGCTTGTGAGATTAAACACTGACACGATTCTCAAATTGGCATAATGTTCGATGATTTTACTTTAATATAACTGATTATGTTTCTCTTGGTCAATTAAAAGATGTATTATTATACCTAAAGCCTCGGGGATAATGCATAACCGTTTTGCTCTAAAAATTTTAGACAAATGAAAAGAGAAGTTCCCATGAAAAATGAACGATTTGTTAAAACATCATTCATTATATTTATTTTTTACAAAAATTTCAAATGATGTAAAACTTATATAAGAATAATAGGCAAAATTAAGTCATTAAAAGTGAAAATAACATTTAAAATGCATTTGTTCTATTGTGTTAATGCTTTTCTTATTGCACAATTCGAAAGTGTTTTTTTTTTTAAATGAACTTAATCTTTATTTCTTTTTAAGTACATTTGCGATTTATTTGCATGTGATTTAAAAGTAAAAACATCAAAATTTCATTATAATATCCATATGCAATGACATGAAACTATTCCTTTATTTATCAACACTTTATTATCCAAATACACAGAGTTTATTCATGGAGCCATTTATATTCTTAATAATAAGTTTATTTCCCAGGGACATTAGCCAGGAAAATTTGTGGCGACACGTTCCTATAATCGGGGTCGTAAATATATTTGCACCCGCGATACCATGCGTTCGTGTGTCACTCCGATGTCGCGGCAACGTTTATATATTGGTTATAAAATAGTTTTAATGACATGTATATATGTAAATAGGAAACATGCAGATACATGCACATCAAAATAAATGATCAAGTTGATATATAAACACCCGTCTTTGAATTTACAAGTGTTGATTTATTACAAATTGAAGTTGAATGTTCAGACAGAAAACCTACCACAAACTGATGTATATTTTACTTTGTATTGAGAAAACGCACTTAAGTTGTCACAAAATTAAGAAAAGTATAAAACAAGCAATAAGCCGGGTAAGTAATCTAGCTGGGAAAGATCACTTAATTTCCCCTTTTGTGCCTGTTGAAGAAATACCATTATAACACCATTAGAAAAGGGAACTTGAGTGCCATAAATTTACTTCGACAGTGGCGGATCCAGAAGTTTTGCAAAGAGGAGCCCTTTAACAACCAAAGGGAGCTACAATCTAAACCGCCACATAAAGATTTCCTATTTAATACCAAAATCGATGAAAAAAAGGGGGGCTAAGCCTTTGGTCGAGACAGCAACTTATCGATGCAGTATATACCGAGCTGGGTTCAAAATCGATTTTGCCAGACGATGTTAGCATTTTGCATCACTGTTAATTTACAAGAAGAAGAACACAATTAAAGCACCAGTCCTTCGCTTCCTCTCATCTCATTATTTATGTCACGCAGTTTTTACTCCATATCCCAACTTTTTTCCGTATTTGCACTTTTGTCACCTTATAAAAGCACGAAGTATTAGCTAACCTTATGTTTATCATTATCTAGCTGGGATATGAGATTTTGTAGCTGACTAAGGCATTCATTTATTCTTTCTCGTCTTCGTTTTTCTATCAAAGGCTTGTTAACCTAAAATAAAAATAGTAACAAACTGTTAACAAAATCAAATTATATGCGCATGTTATCGTAAATCGATCGTTGGTTGTTATTACAGGTAGGAACTGCTTACTCTTCCGGAGAACTTATAACTTCCTTGACGTTGCGACACGAGATCACGTTTCTGCATATATATGCAGTTAAGTTGTTTTATGCATATTTTGTTTTGCTATGTCTGTGTTTGTGTATAAAGTGTATTCTAATTTTTTCTTGGCCAGGTAAATTGATACATCTTTGTTTCTTTTAGAAATAACACATTTTTATGTATTAAAGTGATTAAAGTGCATGTGTTTTTTTTTTTTTAATTTATGTCAAACTCAGTATGTTTCTGCAATTTCTGGTTTAACAACTTGAACACACGAGTCTATTTAGGTTATGTTATTAATCTACGATATTCGTGTAAGCAAAGTTTTGAAATGTACGTGTAACATTTTTTAATCTGCACTGGTATTGTTCTTTCTTTTGTGTTCTCCCATGCATCTTTGAGCTCACAAAAAAACAAACTTTTTTATTTCAAAAAATTAATTATATCAAGTTACAACTATGAATCATAATTTACCGTTATAAATTAAAATATTCAGTGTGCCGTCAAAAGTCTTGATAACTTTTGTTTCAAGTGTCCTTTACTTTAATAACCCTACTTAGATTTATAATTGGAAAATATAAGATTGACACGAGACGTAAATTAACTACAAAACTACGAGGCCCCGCCGAGGGGTTTGTACTGACTGGTGATTTTTTTTAAACATGAATTTAGTCTCAAGAGGGGTACAATGAAAATGCTTGAGACAACAATCAGTCAGAAATATAATAAAATGTACTTTTCACTTTGATAATATAACCCAAAAATATACTAACCAAAAACGACTTACCAACCAAAATTATTTGATCTTGTTTCTAATTAAAACTAAACAGTGAACACAAAGAATCAGTTTTTGACTTGTAATTTAAGCAGTACGAATTTGGCTGTTTCAGGGAGGAAAACATGGAAGTCTTAGTGATAAAATGAACATGAAATGATGATGAAGTGGGAATCGGAAAGGGGACACCAAAGTAAAGGGACTGAAATCAATTTAATCGGGTAGTACCACAGGGGGGGGGGGTGGGGTAGTACCCTGAAATATCAAGAAAGATTTGGATTTACAGTTTTATTTAACACCTACAATACTAAAAAAAAACCCACATAGTTCATATTAGTATTAATTCTCGAAACTACAATTTTATTGTAAAGGACTAATTTACGAAAAATAAGGAAAAACGAAATCAAGGAAAACCTGTATACAAGGAAATTGTATATGTTACTTTATCGAAGACAGATTAGGTTTTCGTGGTTCTTGAGATAACACACATGGGTATCAAAATACAAAGGGAAGTTTATCAAATGAAATTAACAATAAGTTTATCTCTTTTAAGTAACTTAATATCAAATTCAAGAAACATAGAGGATACGCGTATTCTTCTGACTTTATTATTGATTTGTTTTGGGGTTTTTTTTTTTGGGGGGGGGCTGTTGTAGGGGATGAGGGCCGGAATACTAAGAACGTCAGTGCAATACAAAGTTGATATAACATTTAGTTACCGCTTTCACGGAAGTATACTAAAAACTTACTGACAAGCGTTTAATATCCTATTCTTATGGTAAACATACATATATACTTATCTTGTAATAAGAAATAGTTGTGAGATTGAAGTAAGATGAAAAAATAAATAAAACTATTAAATTTTTAATGATTATGAGTAAAATTTAAAGTAAAGGTGTAAACGGAATTATTGAGTTCTGTCTTTTAAGCATTATTGAAAACTGATCAGAAAAACCATATGCTTCTCTCGTTGAACAAAATAACATAACTTACTCTTTTTTTAGGCTTCTCTGAGTTTACACCATCCTTAACTTTATGTTTTTCCTCATCAATCGGTGCCATAGAAAATCACAAAAAAACTTTGTCAAACTTCAAACAAAACACTTTTAATTTCACATGCGTTTATGTTATACAAAGGTAAGTAGAATCCAGACAGATTAAAAATCGGCACGCGAATAGTGTATTAGGTTGAATATACGAAATAGAAAAGATTTGATATACACGACTGGGTCACGAGTCGAAATAAATCTGACAGTTTTTATTGACCAATCATTAAAGGTGGTCGCGTGCAAGCCCGGTCCTGATATAAGAAAATACATATTCGGAAAGCGGAAAATCACGTCATTTCACATGATGCCCGAGGGTTTACGATCGATAAGACTTTGACATGTTTTTTCTTGGTCAATTTTATTTATTTTCTTACAAATGGGTTTATTACATCGATTTTTCAGAGATAAATTTTGATTTAAAGTTTGATAAAGTCAACAGGTAATTGCTAGGTTTATAAAATACCTATAAAAATACCTATACTCCTAATTTCTTTATACTATGTCAAAACGCAACAAGAAAGATTTTGTTCAAATTTGATGTCTCATGTTTTAATCAAGGAAAACCTATTAAAACGTGAATTGAAGTCATTAAAAAGAACTTACTTTGATTTAAGGCCATGTTGGCTATGAATAGGATCACTGTATTGAAAATTGTCATATTTAAAATATAATTAAAAAGTGAAGATTTCAATTTTTCAGTGTTTGAATTATAAAAGACGATTTAAAGAATGAGTTTCGCATTCGTGCAGTACATATACACTTTTCTTTTGTAACAAAAATGATACACTTTTCTTTAGTTATATGGTGTTTCTATCTTATTGTCAATTTATCATGACGAGTCTTCTAATGACAGAGAGAATGCATGCAAAATGCACTGAAATTTAATTTGGTTTAATTCAATTTCAATTTGTTTTAATCTTGTTAAAAACTGTTTTATTTATTTGGGGTTTTTTTGTTTTTTTACTGACATCTTGTGTTATTGTTTTTATAAGATTGAGTATTTGAATGTTGTGGAAGGAAACATACTTTGAAGGTCCGAATCAAATACCGGTACAGCCTTTCATGCATGCATCTTTCTGTCAAGTGCTATGTGAAAACATAAAACTTGATACAAAATGTCTAAATTGGCACTTGTTTGTGCACAAAGTCATATTTGAGAAAGTTTAACTGTTAACATTGTGGAAAATTAAGGTCTAGCTGCCTTTTGATAAATTTTGGGCTATTAAAACGAACGAAAAGTACTTGTTGATCTTGTTTGTGGTGTCTGTAGATAAGGTCCACAGTGAGCCAGAGAAAACATAAAACCACCCCGTTGACCGACAGCTTTTATTACCGTTAAACATATAAATAAAACTTGACCCTTGTTGTAAGGCATTAAAATGTCATCTTGAACAAATAGACGGTCATTTCGACATCAAATATAGACAAAGACCACTTGCTTTTAGTCCACGATAGTCTACATTAAAGGAGATTAAGATAAAAAGAAAATGTGTGTTGTCTAAATCATCGCGAGGTCTACAGATCGGAAGGAGACGTCTCAAGTCATATTTCTTAGTAAAATTTTCATAAACAAGACTTAAGCTTATTATTGTTTTTAGAAACTCTTACGCGATTAAATATAGTGTATGCAAGGGGAATCCACAAAAACCTTGGCCTAACATTTAAAAAAGAAAACATCCGATTGAGAATCACATATATAGTGGAGCGGATACCTGACAAAATAGTTCATTTTATGATACAAGCATCAAACTTTGCACAAAACTTCCTTATGATGTTCTTAAAGAAATTTAAGTGTGAGCCACTCAATTTTTTAATTTTTCAAGATGGCCGCCACATTTTATTAAATGGCCGCAAAATCCCATCCAAGAATTTAACAAATTGACCAGACGAAGTAGATTTTATGACCAGGGACCTAGATTAAGTGTATAACATCTAAAGCTATGTCAGTATTTACTGTAAATAAAATTTTGTAAAAAACTGTGTGGTGCGCATGCGCGAAATAAGACAGAAAGTGTCATATATAGATTCATGTATCTTCGCATGTACACGTGCATAATGCCGTGCACTGCAATCCTGACCTACAGCACTTACAATTCTCTGTACAAACTCATCCTCATTTTAAAAGCTGATGACATGACACTGCTATGGGCTGCATGCTAGTCCAATATGGTGTCCAATTACTGTCATATTTTTGCCAACCCCATTTTTTCAGATCAAGTTAATATTATAATGCGAACCACAGAATGACCCCATGTATGCCTCGTCTGCAGCACAACTCTCTTTACATGCTCTACTAAAGCTGGCCTAGAGGGATGGATGGCATTGTTAGGCTTCTATTTTCGAGCAAAGAATTATAACCTTACTTCATCGACTTATGTATGGTACTGGAGCGGTCGTACATCACCACAAAAAAACTCCTCAATAACTCTCATGTCAGAAGATGAAAGCGGACTTACTTTTCTTTACTTCACTTTGGCCCTTCGCTCATTCTGGTGCATAGGCCATCGACGATAGTCCTCCAGCACTGCCTGTTCTTTGCTGTTCCAGTAGTCCCCATGTCTTTCCTATCAGCTTAACATCTGATTCCAGGTTCCTTCTCTAGGTGTTTCTCGGTCGTCCTCGTTTTCTCTTTCATCATCCTCTTCTGGTGAGGAGTTAACTCAGTTTGAGTGTTAATACTCCTGTCGTACGGCTTAAAATCTCCTGCTATATACAATAAAACTTTGATTGGTATATGTACAATTAAAAACAGAGCTGATGAAGTAAGCAGTGGATAAGGGTCGACACACTGGTCTCAGCCAAGTTGTGTCGAAATTGTTCCACTGTAGGTGCTGCTTGGATCTTGAGGGATGGAGTTCCAAGAGATGATGGTGGCTGGCACGAAGGAGTACTTGTGTCCAGTCGAGTATATATTTGCCTGATGTTGTAAGCAGCTGAGCCTCGTGTCCTGGTTATTTGGACGTGTAGTAAATGGTGTATTGGTACCTCAACTATGTTGTTAATGATCTTATAGAACATGATGGCTCTGTTCCTGGCTCGTCTGTGTTGCAGTGGTTCCCAATGAAGCTAGACAGCTTCTAAGCGCTGAATGTTCTGTAGTTGGTGAGGGTCCCACACAGAGCTACTGTACTCAAGTACTGGTCTAACAAGGGTAGTGTATGCCAGGCTAGGGACTTCTTGCGGGCGGTTTTTTAAGGTTTCTGTTGAGAAATCCAATGGATCTAGTGGCCTTGGCAGCTGTCTGGTTTATGTGTTCTTTCCATGAAAGATCTTGGCTGATGTACACGCCTTAGTATTTCCCTCCTGGTACGCTTTCCAGTGTGTGGTTATGTAGCTGGTAGCTTGTCTTGAGTGGGACCTTTTTCTTTGTGATGTGTGATGTGTATGGTGGTGCATTCCTGTGGATGGAATACCATCTGCCAGTCTTCTTCCCACTTTTGTAGGCTGTCAAGGTCTTGCTGCAGAATGTCTGAATCCCTTTGTGTTCGAATGGGTCTATAGATCAAGCAATCGTCAGCAAATAATTTTACTGTCGAGTTGACTGTTTTGGGCAATTCATTGATGAGCACGAAAAATAGCAATGGTCCCTTTCCTTGCTTCCTTAGAGTATGTCAAAGCCATCCCCACCTTCTTCTACGGATCTCTTCTTCAACTGGAAAATGGTTGGTCTTTCTCCATGATTCCTTGTTATTTATGGTTTCAGGCCAGCGGATGGAAAGGATACGGCGAAGACATCAGTTTACAAATGTCTGGATCTTATGGCTGGTGGCTTTGGTAAATCTCCAGGTTTTTGTACCATACAGGAGGATTGGTTTCACGTTCGAGTTGAAAAGTCGAAGCATGGTGTTCCTGCTGATGACTCGTGAATATTTCTGAGTTGGATGAATGCCCCTCTTGCTTTGCCGTTTTGGTCATGACATCAGCATCTGTACCTCCTTGTTTGTTCACTATACTGCCAAGGTATGTGAATGACTCTACCTCTTCTAGTGGGTCTCCATTTAGGCTTACTGGCTCATTGTTGATGATATTAACTTTCAGGATCTAAGTCTTTCATCTGTGTATGTTGAGTCCTATGGTAGCTGAGGTTCTGAGTCGTTCTGAGGACTTCTCCTGCATCTGTTGGTGATTGTGTGACAGAAGCGCTAAATCATCCGCAAAATCCAAATCATCCAGCTGGTTCCACAGTGTCCATTGTATTGTAGGTGAACTAAGTATTGTAAAAACCGCTGTTGCCTCAGGATATTCCATGCTTCCCAACACGACTTTTACCAGCAAATGCAGACACTGTATCACAGCCAGCCAGCGTGAAAAAATGGCAACCCCGTCGCTTTTGGTCCCAGTGATCTAGATATTTCATGTAATGGAATTCATTTTAAATCCTTCCCTTTTCCAAAAGCAATCCATAGGTTTTCTAGATTCAAGTCCGCAAACAATGCAAAACCAATGACTACAACATCTGTATCAGAACTTACTATCATGACACTCTGACTGCTGTTGACGGCGGTGTCTTTTGTATGGAGATACATGCGAGTGTCTGCCTCTTCGTGGTTACAAGATGAAATCTGGGGAACATCTCTTTCGTTGTTTGAGATAACATTCTTTTCCCGGGTAACAAAAATGTCTGTTTAGTTGTATATCACAGCAATTTCGTCTTCAAGGAAAACAAACAGTTCCTTTTTGTTCGGCAGGTTTTCGCTTTGTTTTACCTTTCAGGCTATCGTCATAATAAACATCAAAAATGAAATTTTGCTGGTATTTTCGAAATCGCGCTGCATACTCATTGAAATGATAAAAAAAAATATGCCGCCATTTTGATTTTAGTTGCCATCTTGTAAGAAATCTCAGGCGAGTTATAAGAATTAGCGATTACATTATCGGAATGTTTAATTCGCATATTTTGATATCTTGGTAAACAAATTTTCAAAAAACTACTTTGGTAAAACATCCGCTTTAACCATTCAAAGAAACTACTTTGGTAAAACATCAATTTTAACCATTCAATTACTACAAAAATGAGCAATTTTAGTCAAATTTTGCGCATGCGCACTGTAATTTTTTCACGACAATGTTACTACAGTGACTATTGACATCAATATAGATGTTTTATTTCAAAACCATCGCCACTGGTCATCAAAAGTATTTCATATGACCAGTATTTCAAAATCTGACATGTTGAAAATCTGTGTTTTTGTCGCCATTTTTAAAATGTGGCGTCCATCTTGAAAAATGAAAAAAATAGTGGCTCACACTTTTATTTCTTTAAGAACATCATAAGGAAGCTTTTTGCAAAGTTTGATGCTTGTATCATAAAATGAACTATTTTGGTGAAATTTGAAGGTTATCCGCCATACTAATATAGATACATGTAATTATAAATTTAATGGTAATGTCTCTGAGTGTTCAACCAAGTGGTGACTTCTTGAAACTTTTTGTAAAGGTACGAAATGAGCATAATAGCACCTCTTTTTTACTTTCATATAATACTTGCACAAAGATAAAAATTCTAAACAAATATACGATGCAATATTTCAACGAAAAAATAATCATGTGTACGTATATCTTTGTACGGTCTTTTCTACTCTAATGTTAGGTATAGGCAATGAAGTACATATATATCATAGGAGATTTTAACGCAGACTCACAAGATAATGTTTCTTTTCGGACAAATAAAAGTATAAAACAGCGATATCTCAACACATTCAAATGTATATAATTTATAACTTAAACTATATGGGCTGTTAAAAATTTCACTTCTCAATTCATCTACATAAAACTAAGATAGAGTATCTATGTGTTTAAAGCAAAACGATATTTTCTTTCCAGATTAAAATTTAGATTGTATGAACTCGTGTCAGACATAAATCCCGTAGCCCAATTTATCTAAATTTACTTATGGGAAAAGTAAATACTATACGGTCTTGTTTGAATACCTGCCAAATCTAACGACAAAGTGTAAAGCCCGATCTGGCCTTTTAACTTAACAAAATCTGCTAAGAAAAGATATGGTTCCGTTCAGACTTAACCTTTGTTTTATTTGGTGAAAGGGATAAATGGAATGATGCAAATAACGTTCAAACCTCAAAAACACAGAAAATATGATGTGGTATAAAGAGATGCTATAGTCCAATTAGCTGAGGATAGATAAAATCTTTGGGTTTGTAAATTTGGCCAATTAAATAACAAAATTAGCTAACTTTGAGGATCAATTTGAAATGTCATAGAGAAAAACAATATTGTGGTCGTATACTTTTGTCTTTAGCTTACAATGTTTATACATTTTGACCTTAATTGCACTGTTAAGCCGCAAGCCCCTCTTTTTTACAAAAGGACGAGTGTGGACATTAATTGTAAACCTCTTACCTCTTGTGAGCTTACTAAGGGATTCATACTTACTTTCTTTATCTTCTATTACAGTTATATCTGTGTTTTAAACTTTAAACTAAATCACTACTGTTCGTGTTTTACTATATACCCGTGTACGTCTACCCGACAGCTGTTCACAAACTTACCAAGAGATATATAAACCGCACTTATGTGGTGAATGTTTTACTTATATTTCATTGTACACCGTATACAAGGCTTTGATGGGTCAGTGTCCCAAGACAAAGGGTCACATTCCTCTTCAAAACCACATTAGTTTTATTATTTTTTCATATTCGTGTTTCATTTCTATCTCCGCGGCTTTGAAAGAAGTGTGAGTAAAGACTAATTTCCATTTTACAGTGTGAGAAATTTAACAAGATTTTACGAACCACAATTTGAATAAGACGGTTCTCTCGAACATTAGAAGTTTTATCTTGAATGGGATTTGTACTTCCTTGAAAGTACCGTATACCGACACTTACAAACCACGAAATGTACTATGCAACCGCATTAATGTTTTATGAACTGTCGTTGTTGTCTGTAATGATATTATTCAAAATATTTTTTATCCTGTCATAAAAAAGAAAGGGGCATATCTGGAGCAAAGATGTCTACGTAGAGACCTTCGAATTCCAAGAGACCGGAAAACACTTATTAAGGATGTTCGAGGGTGACTTTAAAAGTGATATTAAGGGAGTACAAGCCTAAGATTTTTTGTAATTAAAAGTTTTTTAGAATAGAAAATTTGGAAAGAATAGCTCAAAATAGCTAGACTTTATGAAAAAGTATTCAAAAACATGGAGCCGTTTTCAAGATATAAGCACCTAAAAATATGGCGGGAAAAAAACTTCTCTAGATTTTTCATAGGAAATACATTGAGAGTTCGTCTTCTGTTTTAACATAGAAATTGTAATTAGAATTGAATGAAAATGTTTATTATGACCTTCTCTTAATAAGTTCTGAACAAATACTAAGAAAACATGTTGAAATTTTTTTAATGCATTTGAATGGATAAAAGCCGAGGATCTCGAAAATGTTCAATTTCTGAAGCTCGTACTCCCTTAATGCCTTTAATCAAAAGGAATGAAAATACAAAATAAGCTAAACATTTTAATAGGTTATCGGATTCATTTTAAAGATAAAAAGAGTTCGAAATTTCGCGGAAAAACGTTTTCTCTGTTTTTTTTTCTATAGCATTAACATAAGCATAGTTTAGCTGTTTAAACCTGTGAAAAAGTGATTAGTATTTGAAAAAAATGTAAAACAGATATGTATGATGTAATAAAGACCTTACAAAAAAATTGGGGTTACCATGCAAAACGTTTGCCTTATTTTGATAGAAAAAAACGAGAATTCCGAAAAAAATGTCAAAAATCTCAAAAGCTGACCCTCCTTAAAAAGAAAAAAAAATCTGCAGTAGACACCCAATACAGCAACTATACTTAAAAAACACAGCACAACCAAGTTGCATCCATCTCTCAATCGTTGTCAAAACAGTATACTAGTAGATGACTTGGTGGACCAGAAGTCAATGGGATTTATAAAAATGATTGGAAACAGAAGCACACACAAACCAAAAGATATTTGATTCCCGTCAGTATTATAAACAAATAACAAACAAGAAAAAAACAGTGAAAATCGAAAATATCACTTCTAAGAAGCAAAAGACACAACTATATTTGTATCAAGGAAAATCTGGAGTTTATTCAGATGTTCTGGAAGAAGAAGCCGTTCCTGCTTGTTCCAATACATCCATCACATTACCAAAAGTATGTTTAGGGTAATTTATTGTCCCTCGAGATTAAAAGTGATCGTAAGATGACCGTTTAATTTTAGATGAATGAAGACACAAATCGCAAGCAAAAAAAAAGCCTGTTGACAGACACGTCTTCAAAACCGACATTAAGGATTGCTAAGGATTTCCGCGTTGGAGAGTGGTGTTGCTGTATATTTTAAGCATATTGTATATACATATGAACTCTTGTTTAACAGTAATTGAAAATGTAATGATGCTTGCCTACAAAATGTTTTTATGCTTGCCTACAAAATGTATTGATGCTTTCCTACAAAATGTATTGATGCTTGCCTACAAAATGTATTGATGCTTGCCTACAAAATGTTTTGATGCTTGCCTACAAAATGTTTTGATGCTTGCCTACAAAATGTATTGATGCTTGCCTACAAAATGTTTTGATGCTTACCTATAAAATGTTTTAATGCTTGCCTACAAAATGTTTTGATGCTTGCCTACCAATTTATAAAGAACACCTATGGCATGTACAATGAAAGCTGCTCAAACCAAGCCTTGACAAAACCGTATTTGACAATTTCAAAGCCCCGTTGTTGGTCGGTTTGGTCAGGTCTCATTGTATAAGATAAAGAGTAGTGTTTGCACTTTTTTCACACAGCGATAAGACGCACGACTTGTGTTCTTGGGGTGACGGATGAAAGAAAAACAAAGGGGGAACGCCATAATTATCAAAATTTAACTTAAAGAGCCCTTATATTTTCTAAACTTGTTAATTACAGTATGCAAAAAGCAGCATGTACATGACATGTTCAAAACAACATAAGCAAGGAAAAGATAAGAAGTGACCATTTACCATTTTTCAATGCGTAATCCTTGATTGTAATTTTAAAAGTTACTTTTGTGCAATCAATTGCATCGCAATTTGCTAGCTTTCTCTTTAAAAGATGTTTGTTTTTGCTTCTTTATAATGCCCTGTGTCTCTATCGTTATACGATATGATGACATCCGTGCGGGTTCTGGGTGTCGAATAGTTCCCCAGCAGCGCAAAGCTTGTCGATAAAAAAAACCACTACAGTAACATGACATCGGATAAGGCCGCTTCCCCACAAAGCGACTAGGATGTGTGCTCCAGGTGGTTGAAATGGACAGCCCTGTCATAATGAATGCCGGGGTCGTCAGGCTATAATGCGGAAAACCTGACCGCAAACCATAGTGGTGCACCGTGTGGGGAAAATGTCACGCTCTTCGTACGCTAAAGAACCCTGCATAGGTCTCGGCAAGGGTAGGACCCGTAGGATACATACATGTACAATACAATACAATACAATACAATACAATACAATACAATACAATACAATACAATACAATACAATTCTTTATTAGCCAATTTGGTCCCACAGGGGGCATTTACAATAAACAAGTATGATTTTGCTAACATTAAGTGACAGATCTACATTGATACAAATATAGTGGCCATTTTACATTAGTAGCCATTGTCTATATAAAGAAAATCACAAAAAAACAATAAGACTCAACACAGACATTTGTGAAGAACATAAAAAAAAATGACTGAATTGGCAGCTAGTGCAGATCAGGAGTGTTTCAATCATTAACCTTGTTGCGGTTGAGGATGTATATTTGCATGATTTAAATAAACAGTATTAACTAGTAAGTTCAGCGCTTAATAGATCAGTGCAGAAAGTCTTTATCTGACCACAGTGGGCACCAAGGGACGGTGCTTCAGGATATGCGTGCAATTTAAATTGCGCTGCATACCTCCTCGTGCCCAATGTAGACAGACAAGACCTCTGCAAAGATATGAGTTTTCTCTTTTTTTTTGTATATTGTAGGAATACAAAGGGCACCAAGGGACGGTGCTTAAGGTAATGCGTACAAGATTACTTGATACTGCATTCCACCTCGTGCCCAATGTAGACCAAAAAAAACAATAGAAAAAAAAAAAAGTGTTTTTCTTTTTTTTTTAAGATTTTAAATAATGACTATTGGATGTTGTGAGACTACAAGGGGCACCAAGGGACGGTGCTCAAGGTAATGCGTACAAGATTACTTGATACTGCATTCCTCCTCGTGCCCAATGTAGACAAACAACTAAAAGTGAATGTAGAAATATGAAGGAATATATATACATACATAATTTACATGTATGCATCAAACTTATTCATGCTTAGATATAAATTCACATAGTGTTTTTAGAACAATGGGATTTTCACATACAAATAGCCATATAAATTTTTGAGTGTTATCTAAATTAGTGTAATTGTAGCATTGTTCAGATACTATTTTTTCGAGATTTTCTCTTTCTTTTGTAAATTTAGGACATGTGAATATAAAATGAATTTCGTTCTCAACTTCTCCCGAACTGCACTGTGCACAAATTCTTTGGTCTGGAGGAATACCCTGATATCTACCTCTCTCTATTTGAAGTCTATGGGCAGAGATTCTGAATCTGCATAACACACTCCTTTGCTCAGAGTTCGTTATTAAATCTAAATATTTTTCATATCCAAAGTTTGTTTTAAAAGTAAAATAAGTACGGAGCTTTCCATCTGAATTATTTATAGTTGTACTTCTCCACATTTCAGTATAGTATTCTTTTAGTATTGAGAAAATTCTTTTCTTACTTAGCTTGTTGTTATTTGTTGTGTTATTGTTCAACTCAGGTATTTTTTTTATAATTAGCTGAACTGACCCATACCATGAAGGTTTCTTGCTTTCATATAATTTTCTAGAGTCGATATATGCATCCTTCAGGATACTGAAGTTCTTGAGATTTTCTAATCTCTCACGATAGTTGACCATTGATTTGATAATATTGAAGTGCATTGGAAATCGACCTAGTTCTGACAGAACAGCTAGGTTGGTTGCCTTTTTGTGAACAGCAAGAATTCTCTTACAAAATTTAATATGTAATTTCTCACACAAGATATCTGAAAATATTCTATCGAAAGATAAATTAGTATTGTTCTTGACTTTAGTGGAGAAGCAGTTAAAGAAACCCCATATCTCGCAACCATATAATAGGATAGGTGTAATAGTATGATCAAATACGTGTAGAGAAGTCTTAATCTTAGGATTGTTTGATAAGAAATCTTTTTGTAGTTTAAAGTAAGCTTTTAGTGCTTTGTTGTAAAGTTCTCTCTGAGCAAAGGAAAATGTGCCTGATGCACTGAAAGTAACACCTAAATATTTGTATTGTTGAACACATTCAATTTCATAATTTTGGTATGAAAACTTATCATTGATGTGTCATGTATACCGGTATTCAAAGAGCGATAACTGTAAAAATAAACTTGTTATCAAAGGAACAAGTGATAAAATTACATATCCGGCGATTTTAATAACAAATCGTACAAAAGATAAATGTTATGAAATGGATTTGAGATGCTGTTGCGGAGGAAATGAGGAATCTCAAGAGCTGATAAGAAATAGTAGCTCAGCCGAGCTAGAACGCTATGCAAAAGTAGGTATATGTATTGTGTAATGATAATATACGCCCACTTTATGTTTTTGCATGCACAATACTTGTATTTGTCTTTATCTGTAACACGAAAATGATAATAATTATAAAAGTAACTGGTTATGTTTCGAGATAAAGTATAGTTGTGTCAGCCTGATATACCATAACATGTTCAATAAAACAATAAAATTATATAAACATTATAGAGAGAAAAAAATGTGCACTTAGCACAATTGCTACAAAAACATTTTTTTTTATGTTAAAAGAGCACAAAAATCGTATTCTTAAGACCTAATAAATCAATCACTTCATTTAAGGCGGCATTCACATTGAGAGGTTTAAAACTTGCTTCACACTGATTTTTGTTCAACTTACTTTTGTTCCGTTATATTGATGATGTCCTTTCACTAAACAATTCTCGATTTGGTGACTTTCTCCATCTCATATATCCCCAAGAGCTTGAGATAAAGGACACAATGGATTCTAGGAAGTCTGCTTCATATTTAGATCTGCATCTCGAAATTTACTCTCAAGGAAAACTTCCAACAAAGCTCTATGACAAACGTGATGACTTCACCTTTCCAATCGTCAACTTCCCTTCTTGTGTAGCAACATTCCGTCCGCCCCAGCTTATGGAGTTTACGTATCTCAATTGATTCTTTACTCCAGAGCGTGCGGGACTTACATCGATTTCCTTAGCAGAGCGACACGTCTGACGCAAAAATTGCTCACACAGGGTTATGTTGCTCCTCGGTTGCTGTCTTGACTCAAGAAATTTTACGGAAGACATCATGCACTTATAGACAAATATGGGGTTTCGATCTCTCAGATGAGTGCAGATGTTGGTGTGTCATAGGTTTTTTGTTTTGTCTTCCTTTACCGAATTTGACACGCTGAATGGACTATTGGCAACGCAACGGGTGTGCTATAGCAAGCAGGAACTGCTTACTCTTCTTGAGCACATGAGTTCACTCTTGTTTCGACTGGAGTTCGCGTTGTTGATTGATATTCAGTTATTTTGTGTTTCATGTTTTACATGTTGTCTGTTTTTGTCCTGTACTTGTTGGTGTTTACTGGTTTTGTCTCTGCCCTTTCGGACTTTTGACATTCGGATACCCCATTGGTACCTCTGCTTCTTACTAAGAAAAAAAACCAAAGTTTAGATATCACCGTTTAATGCTGTCGAGCTCATGATGTAAACCTTTTATCTTGCTTTTATAACGATCCATTGAACATGTTGAATAGTTATTACAAACAATTAATCTTAGACTAGTTCTCACAAAACATGCTTCACAAGAGCTTTTTTTAATTCATGCGACCCGAGTTTAACTCGTGTTACATTGCAATATCTTATTTAATTTTAGGACGGACCAAGTGGCGCATACAACAGATTTAAATCTAGTAAAGAACTTCCCAGAAAAGATTACGAGGTATTTGCTGTAGAATTGCACATGGAACATTGAAGAATTATTTGTGTGTGTGCTCTTGAGACTCAAATGTTAAAAAAAGAAAAATTACCAGAAACCACAAGGGGAAAAAAATCAAAAGCATCAAAAATGCTTATTCGAAATCTTGTGCATATGTTAACTTTCTAGAAAGTTAGTTCACCCCCTTTTCCCAATAAAAATTAACAAATATTACCCAGACTTGTGCCGTAACAAACAGACCTTTTCACTTTCTTATGAAAAAAATGTACCCAGTTAAATTCCATATTTCCAACATATAAGCTGACAATATAGAATCTCATGCTATCATAGACAGCGAGAGCAGAGTGTACAATTGAAAATTTCGAAGATTTGATGTGACTCAATTGAGCCCTGTTAAATCATACAAAGGTATAAAAACCTGGCCTTGGTGCCACAAAACCTAAAACATACTTAAGTCTGAGAAAATTCTTATTTTCCATGGCGACTCCAATCAAAACTTTTATAATTTGATGACGTCACAATGAGTTGAGAATATTCTCAGACTTTAGTATTTTTTAAAGTTTTGTGGCGCTGGAGCCTGAATGAGTGCTTATAAGTTGTCAAATCTGATATTTTTCAAGATAACACTTTATTTTTTTTTTATAGAGTTTAAACTACGATAAATGTTTTAATGAGCCATATGAAGAGTATTGTGAACAACAGCATGAGCATCAGGTACATGTATATATATATTTACAATTTAAACTCTAATACATAAAACGCATAGGGGGATCGCAGGAAAGAAAATAAACACTTCTTAACACTATTCGTTAGCTTACAAACACACTCTTTCAAATTTGATAATCAATGTGATAGAAAATAATTCTTCCATTGCACTATTATTAATAAGGGCTTGAAGTAATTTTGTACCTAAATATGTAAGATTTTATATTGTCACTCATTTTGATATGTCCTTCAGACAATACTGTCCATGGACATAATATTGTTATGAAATAATGTCCTGGACACTTTGAATCTATAAAATTGTGTCCATAGCTATTGAAGATTGTCCTTCATATTAAATGAAGGAATAGACAAACAATTTCTCTATTTATACCTGAATACTTACTCAGCAATATAATATTTCACTATTTTATGAATAAAATATGACATATCAAAAAGGGGAACCTTATTTAATCTCGAACCTGAATTTATGAAATAATGTCCATGTCTATGAAAAATTGTCCGTCATTATGTGGGAATAGTCATTTTACTGAGATTTTTCCCCAAATATTAGTGTATTATTTAAGTCAGCATTTACAAATCAAAGAGAGATATGTATATAAATAACTACAGTCAAAACGTTAACATTGCATAAAAGGCTATATTCAAACACTTATTAACTTTTCATAAATTATCACTTAATTGATTAAGTATTCAATTATGATGTTGCATGGATTGGGAAAGCAGGAGGCTATGAACCATTGGCACATTAAGGATCATAAAATAATCCCCTCTCATCTCAATAACTTATATAGAATATAAAGAAATGGCCCCTTGAAATTTTGAATTTTCATGAAAAAAGTGGCGAATGGCATTTTGCTTAAAATTCCTTCACAATTGAGCCTTATAATAACAAAATTTAGTTATACAATCACTAATTATTATGTTTAAGAAAGAATACTGTAATATTGCATTATGTCCACTAGAGCTGTCATTCTTAAAAGGACGATTCTAAAAGGCATAAGAAGATAAAAAATGTCCAACTAATAGACACTATTTAATAGCAGGGGACACTTGAAAATAGCAACTTTTCTGGGAAATACTGTCCTTCTGGACACTTTATCACACGACACATTTTTGCCTTACAAATAGTGTTCTCTTGGTTTCACATGAACATTTATAGAATTGCTTTCGTGGTTGCTTCTCAATATTTTGTATGCATAGGTTGAAATTTTTTAAAGCTTAATTTGCGGTATTCGATCAATTTATTATTTTATCATTCAATCTTATTTATAGATGAAAAAAAAACACAAATTTAAAAAAAATACTCTAACGGAAAACATTCCGAATTATCTTTCTTTTACCACCTTTTATTTCTTGCAGTCATCAAAGAAAGTTGAGTTTATAAAGTGGGTTGTAACCTTTTTAGTCGGGTTGTCCACTGGTCTAGTAAGTTTTTCATTTATTCACGAAAATTGCAGATCTATTTAAGCTAGAAAAGATGCACACTTTATTTAAATTTATATCAGCGGAATTGTGAGGTTCTATAGTTATATAATAGTAAAGAAAACTGAAATACATGTACATGTACCAGAAAAAACACTAACTCTATACACATGTACTTTCAATATGACATCGGGGTCAGGCCGCTTTGCCCACAAAGCGACTAGGATGTGTGCCCCAGGTGGTTGAATGGGGCAGCCCTGACATCGAGAAATGCGGGGTCGTCAGGCGATAATGCGGAAAACCTGACCGCTAACCATAGTGGTGCACCGTGTTGGGAAAAATGTCACGTTCCTCACACGTTAAAGAACCCTGCTGCAGGTCTCGGTAAGAGTAGGACCCATAGGATCCCCATGCAGGAGGCAAAATTTCCCGTCCCTACCCAACACTCCTTTTTCCAGTGGCAGTCAAAACTCTCCTACCCGATTGGCCTTGTGTCCCTATTCCCTCCACTTCATCATCATTTCATGTTCATTGTATCACCATTTTCATGTTCATCTCCCGGATATAGCCGAAATCGTGCAGCTTGGGAGTAAAGCAATAACTAACTAACTAACTAACTAGCTTTGGATACACTCTTCCTTTATTGTACTAAATCAAGGCGCGTTAAGTGCTATGAATTTAAATAATGTGAAAATCATTTTTCATTGTCTTAGGGGACGACCATTTGATTTTGAGGGGGGGGGGGGGCTGACAGTTTTTGTAAATAAATATTCTGGCCTGGAAAAAGTTGGAAATAAATAGTCTGGCCTCTGTTTTCAAGAAAATAAATAATCCGTCCCAAGATCCTTGCTCAATTAAGCTATTATATGCAGAAAATAAATATTCTTGCCGCATAGCAGCGAAAAATAAATAATCTGGCCCGCAAAATTTTGAAAATAAATAATCTGTCTCGACCGAAACTGCCAACCCCCCCCTCAGAATCAAATGGTCGTCGCCTTAGGATGGGCTTGGGTAGCCGAGTGGTCTAAGGCGCTGTTTTAATTACCACACTAGTGATCATCACGATCACCTCTCAGGTGGCGCTCAAGTTTCGCTTGTAATCTTATAAAATACGGAACTTCCTCAGTTGTATGCGATTAGGTTTATTTCCCCGACAACGCCCGGGACTTCCGCGGTGAATTTATTACCCCGCCAACGCCCGCGGCCGGGACTTCCGCGGAGAAATTTGTAACTGCCTAAAACCCCGTTTACACGATCAAAGATTTCCATCTTACCTGGCTTAACTAATCGATCAAACCGATCATCGATCAGTCCAAGTTTTCTTTGACAAAGTTTTTTGACCATGTAAACCTTCCTCAAAAACTTTGACAAAGAAATTTGAAGGACTTTGACAGACTTTGATGGAATGGAACCTCATTCTATTTATTTATTTTTTTTTTGAAAACTTGGATGGACTTTGACGGGAATTGACCAATCAGAATATGTTCTTGAACTCATCAGAATATTTTGTAAACAAAAGCACATGGATAAATGGCAGAAAAGAAACTATCAATTGTTACAAAATTTTAGTAAACATTGATGATTTGATAGATTTGTTGAAGAGAAAGAAATATTGACTTTCTCATTCTCTAAACTTTGTCAATTTCTTTCAAAAATGTTTGGTCATTTTCATATAGCTTTTGCATTCATTTTCTTCTTCTAATTCCTGTACCAAAGTGTTGTGGCAACTAAGCCTTACACCACATTCTAATCGGTGTGATGCAATTTCTGCACATTCTGCATCTCAAAATAACTGCACATTAAATGCAATCATGCATTGCAATATACTTGCTCCTCAAACTCAAATTACTTAATAGCAGAAAACCATCAAAAAAGTTTTATCGTGTAAACAGGTACTTTGACAAAGTTTTTTTGTCAAAGTTTTTCATCAAAAACTTGAACAAAGAGTTTTGATGAAAAACTTTGATTGTGTTAACGGGGCTTAAGGTCGATACAATATAGCTTCTACAACGCGATCGAGTTGATTATGGAATTTCTAACATCGAGAGAAATAAATTTGATTATTTTAATGGCGAGGCTTGCCGAGCGATTAAAATATCAAATTTATTTCTCGAGATGTTAGAAATTCCATAATCATCGAGAATTAAGTTGTAGAAGGTTTTTCTCTAATGTTTACAGGTAAGAAATTGCAAAAGGTCGCTCATCAATTGCACGTGCAATTATACTAAGAACAAATTTCTCTCTAGAGGTGAGAAATATTTTTTCACAACTGGTTGAGAGGTTGATAAATCGGAACAAAATTAGAGAATGCGGTTTCCTCAACCATTAAAATCATTATTGACTGCATGCTATGGTCCAGGTGTGTCGAAAATGGCTTCAAAACTTTAATTATACACACACACACACAACAGAGGTAAAAAAAGGAACGGTCTCTTTTATAGGCCTATTCTAACTAGTTTATGAGTTCCTATTTCTTAAAAATAACTTTTTCTTAGCCGGACCCAACATATACTCTCTCAAAAAAGTTACGCAACAGTGGGAAATTTCCCTATATGTATTAAGTAAACCTACATTATTATGTTCCCCAAACGAAGTGTGGGAACATATTGTTTTTACTCCGTTTCTTACTATTCTTATTATTCTTCTTCTTCCGCACTCTGCCAAACGCTTGTCCGGGTATAGCCGAAGAGATGTGAAAACTGAGCTTTATGAAACTTTCCACAGTGATAGGGCACATATCAGAGGTGTGCACAACGATTTCGAAATTTTCAAAATGGTCACCGTTTCCGAGTAAACAGCGAAAGTTCATTATATAGGACATTGCTATATCTCGGTAACCTAGGTGGTCAGGACCTTGAAACTCGGTAGGATTATAGAGCTTGATGAGTACTACAAAAATATCCAAAAAAATTTTGAAGCGATATTTACGTTTTTTCCGCAAAATGCGAAAATGTGAAATTTCAAAATCCAAGATGGCCGCCAAAATTTAAAAGTGCTTGGATTTTGATAAAAATTAATATTCTGGTAGATTTTGATGTTGCGAGTAATGCTCCACATCAGAGGTGTCCATAAGGACTTCGAAATTTTTTTAATGGCTGCTTTTTTTTAATAAATAGCAAAAGTTCATTATATAGGACATTGTCATATCTCAGTAACCCAAGTGATGAGCACCTTGAAACTAGGTGGTATTATAGAGCTAGATAAGTACTACAAAAATATTTTAAAAGATTTAAAGAGATATTTACAGTTTTTTCGTAAAATGCAAAAACGTGAAATTTCTAAATCCAAGATGGG